>CM074721.1:439620879-439728379 GCA_037306005.1 Rhinophrynus dorsalis
TGTATTCCTCCGACTGCTAGGAGTGCCAAAGGGGTGTCAATGCGTGGGGCAGCCCTCTGGCACTAAAGAGTTAACGTAAATGTCTCTCTCTCTATCTATCTATATCTATATCTGTAAAAGATAGATAGATAGAGAGCGAAAAAGAGAGAGATGGATGATATGGTTGCTGGTGATCATACACCCAATTCCAACGCATTGCATTGCAAACGTAAAGGGTTAATTTATAATATGTCATTATGGATAGCAACGTATTCATACCGCTAGTATACTCTCTTCTTGGTTTTTGTATTTTGCCTTTTTAGTTAAAGAATTCGACACCAAAAAAAAATTAAATGTCGATTTCCAAAAATGAGCAGAAATTCATCAGAAGAAATATAAATAGCGATGAATATGGTTACAGTGGGTTGGTTAGGTGTGGTTAATGTCTCCGCACAGCGATAATGGACGAGACTTAGAGCTGATTCTGGGGATATTAAACCTATCCATGTCAGCCTCTCTTACCATAGCATCATATGTTCCTCTGTTCTGTTAAAAGCATCTCCGGTCTCCCTCTAATGTTGATTTATATAAATACATTCCCTTTGATATATTTCCCTTCTCTTATCGCTATCATCTAACCCCGGGCAGAATTTATTTTAATTAAAATAACATTCAAAATGCAACAATATTATTTTGCTCTCCACAACGAGCCGTTACACCCAGATAATACTGAGAGATGTATATATATTTTATCTCTTGGTGTAATGGGAAATAGGTGACTACCAGTAAAGGGTGTGGATTTAGATAGAGTGAGGAAGGTTTATTAACCCTTTGAGTGCCAGAGAACCCCTCTGGCCTTTAAAGGGTTAAGATGAAGGAAAGCAAACCAACTGCACACACACACACTATATATATATATATATATATATATATATATATATATATATATATATAATACATTTTTTAACCCTATGGGTTCCAGCGTTGCACTCAGCGCATTGGATACCAAATCACTTCCCATTGTGCAGCTAGTTTACATCAAGATTACTCTAGTTCCACGCATTAACCCCTTGAGTGGCCTCTGGCACGTAAAGGATTAAATTAGCCAGATCCGGGGGTAATTTACTGAAATGAACGTGAGCAGTTCTGGGATGAGCCATCTACACCATGCGGGGTGAAATAAAACTCCCCAAATAATAATTCTCACTCATTTAAATAATTTTTTTACTGCTATAAAACATAGCTGCTTTAGTTGGTTTGCCCCAGAATTGCCCCAATGCAGCTGAGTGTCAGTCATGGTTAAAAAACACTAATATATAGGGACAGCATATACGGAAACTGTAAGGCCCAGAGGTATGCAACGCGTTGCAGTACACTCTTTGCCCACTCTGTGGATCCTTAACCCTTTGAGTGACAGATGAATGCGTTGTAACACTTCGCTCACACTAAAAGTGTTGAAGAGGTAAATAAATGCAGTTTTTATATTGAGAGTGATAAGGGCAACTCTTAGACTGCTAAGAAGTACATTGATCTGAAAGACGAGTTAAATGGTAAAGGGCCATGGCATTAACCCTCTGAATCCTATAGAAGTGTGAAACGCATTGCAAAGTTAAAATGTGTGTGTGTGTGTGTGTGTGTGTGTGTGTTGGGGGTGATGGCTGCTATCTTTACACTCACGAAATTCGAAAGGAATGATGTGACACACACAGATCCTATCCCAGAAGAGGCACTAAATTATTCTAAAAGCAGCAGAAACCCGATGCTGTATATTTCCTATATAGTTGTCTTTCTGACATATATTGTGAAGCCTTTTTAAGAAATGACAAATGTCTTGTCGAATGTTGAAAATGTATTCCATATGGACGTGTAACAGTCCTGATCGTAGAGGAGAAATATCGGCTATGGGTGTAAAATGACATTTATTTGAAATGTGATAATGTATGGTAAATGTGGGCTTATTTACAGCTAATCGCTCAATAACTAACATTCTAAGAGAGCTCATCTGCAAAGGGATATGTACTTTTGATTATTATTACATATTATTTTATGGTGCTATGTGTATATACATATATATATATATATATATATATATGTATATATATATATATATATATATATATATATATATATATATATATATACAGTGATATATATATATATATATATATAGACGAAGTGAAATATTTCATTTGGGTCGGGGTTCGATATATATTGTTGGATCACTATGGATACACTTTAAGAAGAATGACATCGACTGAAGAATTCAATATGCTTTCAGTATAAGAGACGTTACCCTGAAAAATAAATGTGGAGAATTAAATTGCTATTTATTTGTGCATTAATTAATTGTTTTATTTATTCATTTATTTATTGTTTCACTACTAAAACATATTTGCGTTTAAAATGTTTGATGCTAAATAAAAGGTTTTTAAAAACAAACGTGTTTTCATTTATATCCCAAGAAAATAATTGTGGGTTAAAATGCTGTGTGGTTTTGTGTGTAGGTTTTGTGTGTGTATGTGTATTTGTGTGTATTTATGTCTATACGAGAGATACAGATAGAACCAGTGAAGGGAAATGAGATTCCGTGTGTATATACGTTTGTGTGAGTGTTTGTGTGTACATGTGTGCGTATGTTTGCATGTGTGCATGTGTACTTGTATGTGTGACTGTGTGTGAAAGAGAAAGCGAGAGAGAGCTAGCGAGAGAGGGGGTAAATATATTTTTCTTTTATGCTTGTGTGCCTGTGTGTTAATATGTGTGAGTACGTGTGTGTGTATAAGAGATAGATAATGTGTTTGTGTGAGTGTGAGCGTGTATGTGTGTGTGAGAATGCGGGAGTATTTATGTGTATGTTAGTAAGATAGAGGGGTTGTGTGTGTGTGTGTGGGAGAGAGAGGTTGATATTGTGAGAGAGGTTTTGTGTGTGTGTGTGTGTGTGTGTGTGTGTATGTGTGTGTGTGTGTGTGTGTGTATGTGTGTGTGTGTGTGTGTGTATGTGTGTGTGTGTATGTGTGTGTGTGTGTGTGTGTATGTGTGTATGTGTGTGTGTGTGTGTGTGTGTATGTGTGTATGTGTGTATGTGTATGTGTATGTGTGTGTGTGTGTGAACGAGAGATAGCGAGAGAGAGAGAGAAAGAAAGCGAGAGAAAAGTGAGAGAGAGACTGTGTGTGATAGAGATATTATCTGTGATTTGTGTGTTTGTGTCATGTTTCTTCTTTTATGTCTTGTCTGAAGGTGTGTGTGTGTGCATGTATTTGTGATTTTTATGTGTGATTGTGTGTAAGAATTGTGTTTCAGTTAGCGTATCTTTCTTACTTTCTGCCATCAAACCTTGAATCATTAGCAATCCCCTCTGGCTACATGTTTTGCATCAGTGAAACATTATGACATAGTTGTATTACAAACCCTGCCTATTTGCTTTGCATCTTTCTGTAAGAAATCTAAGAGTCTGCAGCACCTCAGGTCTCCCAACTCCCAGCTTCTCAGAAACAAGAAGGGGAACTGGCAAACAGAAGTAATTATTGGCAACACACATGTCTGAGAAGTTACACAAAGTTACACAGGCTTGAAAGACTCCGTGTAACTCAGTAGAAGTCATATCTGTGCAGTTTGTATGTAACCATTTAAGAACCAGTTGTGTGTGCAACGCTTATGGCCCTCAAAGGGTTAAGTAGTGCCTCTTGAATATTATAATATATCCATAGCAACTAAATGACCCTATTACAAAAAATACATTGCGGCTGATTTACTAAATAGAGCTGGAGTAATTCTGACGCAAATCAGCTGCACCATAAGGGACAATTACACATCCCCAGTGATTTAACTCTTCAATGCCACAGAGGTACTCAACGCTTTGAAGAGCAATGCACCCGTCTGGAAGTCAACGGGTTAAGTGGGCCTCTTGGGCCACTGAATATCAGAGATGTCTTCAGCGCTGGGCCTTTTGAGCCCTTAAATATTAGAGATGTCCCCATTGCACTGAACGGGGTTCAGCTGAATTGCCCCGGAATTCCATCAGGATTTTTACACTTTACATTTATTTTAATATTGGATACTTTATGCAGAATATGCTACATTTCATTTGGGCCTTATGTATAAAAGGCCCAAATGAAATCTAGCATATTCTGCATAAAGTATCCCAAACAGTTTCACCATAGGGAGCAAAAAACTGCCAATTGATTTAGATGGAATGCTTAACCCATTGAATGCTAGAGAGGTCCCCAAAGCATTGCTAAACCATTCAAGGGATTTAAAAAGTCACATTTAAATCAATGGCAATCTGTAGCATTTTTTGCGCCCAATAACTGTGCAGTTTATATTAATGGTGTCTTCTTACGTATGTACTAAGAGTCCCATGTTCCAAAGAAAAGTGGATACATTCTGGATCACACAAATAACATTATAGGGGAACATATAAACATTTCCACTGATTTATGTTAAACCTTTGAATGATAAAAATGGCTGGTCTATCTAGCTTTGAAATTACTGATCTCTCTAGCATTCAAGCGGTTAAAGGCCCACTTTCAAGCATTGGATGTTTGGGGATTTGTATTTATGGTGCAGTTGGACCCAGAATTAATCCAGTTCTTCTTAATCCATCGGCCTCACACCCCATTGCAGGAGTGTGTAGCCTACAGATGTTAACCCTTTAAGTGCCAGAGGGGTAAGGAACGCATTGAAAAGCAACCTTCAAAGGGTTAAAACATAAATGACATACCAATGTTCAACAGTATTTACTTATAATGTGTTATATCATCAGATACTCTGAGTTTTCTATACAAAATTCTGGCCAAAACCAAATACAACTTAAAGGAGAAATAAAACTTTCCTTTAACCCTTTGAGTGCCAGAGGGACATACAACGCATTGCTTTGCAATGTGTTGCGTACCCCTCTGGCACTCAAAGCGTTAAAATAAATATGGATTTTTAACCCTTTGAGTGCCGGAGTGGTACACAACACATTGCTTTGCAATGCATTGCGTACCACTCTGGCACTCAAAGGGTTTACCCCTTGAATGCCAGAATGCAATGAGTTGGAGAGCATTCTAGCATTCATTGGGTTAAAAGTTCTATTCAAATGAATGGTTATTCAGGGCATTTATATCCCCCCAATAGGCAGTTGGGTTGATCTTCTTTGCTTGTGTACATAAGGCCAGCATTTAGGGTAAGATTTCAGGTATGAACTTTCTATCATGTTTCCTGGTGTTATTTCTGTATTCATTTACATGCGGCTAATTAACCCTTTGAGGGCCATATGGCATAATATATTTTGCTGAACAGCCCTAGTTATCTCAGAGTTCTAAATATATATTTCCGATTAACCCTTTCAAATGCACAGTATAGAATCGTCCAACGGAGTGCCAGAGAGGGGTGTTCCAGTCACAGCTATTAAGTTGGCACCTTGGTTCAAGACGACTTCTATATGCTAAATGAGCAGTTGGTTTCTATAGTCGTGTTCATTAGGATGTAAAACAATGTTAATTAATAATAATATTTTACACTGGAATGAAGCAGCATCGATTTAAATTCTTTACTTGAAAACTTTATTTTTAGTGGGGAAAAAACGTATTTCTGGATTGTAACTAATTATCTGTCTTCTAGAGAAGCATCAGTTCACCAGCTGAATTCACTTACAGAGAAAAAGATTTATTAGAATAAAAAAATGAAAGATATATCTTCCTTTTTTCCACGACAAAGTGTAATTAATCCATTTCACTCTTCATTTAGTATTGTCTATCTCCATTGCCCTTTCTATTTGCATCGATCCTTGCCTGTAATATCATTTGGTTATTAGCTGGAAAAATGTAATTTCAGAGTCTATATTGCACAGAAATATTGGCACCCGATAACTCCTTTTGATCACTTACGTTCTAACTTATTAGCACCTTCAACTTTGGCTAAAAAAATGCATGCTTGATTATATTTCATCTTTCTAGGTTCACTCCCAATGTGTACTGCTGTCAAAAAGAGAATGTTTTCTAAAGTGCTTGGTTAAGGACTACTTCTGTGTGTCCAGTCCCATTAGCTGTTTGATTTTGAAAAGTAAGCTTATTGAAATTTCACAAGTGTTTATGAATTGATCTTTTTTTCCTATAGCAATTCCCCCCATCCGCAGCAAGGTGGCGCTGCAACGTATGAATGATCCTCCATTAGCACAGTAACTGCAGGTTTTTGGAAGACTCCACTTGCAGGCTGTATTCTGCATGAAGCACAACGAATCTATATATTGAAATATATAGAGAGAAATAGAACATAAAGCAAATGCCTTATATGTGCAGAACATAGGCAAAATCTCCTTGGATTAAAAAAAAGAAAGAAAAGAATAAAGAAAGTAATGTACATGTGTACACCACAGTTAACCCGTTGCATGTGTTGGAAGACCTGCCTTGCACTTAGATGTTAACCCGTTGACTGACAAAGTTGTGTGCCACATGAATCCATCTGCCATGCCAATAGTTAAACGAATTCTAATGAAAAAAAATAATAAAAAAATAATATATAATATATAATAATAATATATAATAAATAATAAATGGTTACTACACCCAATATGCACTTCTGGAAACCGCAAGCTCACGAATTAACCCCTTAACGACCGTAATGGGTGCACAAAGCTTTTCTTCGCAGCCCTCTGGTACTTTAGTTGTTAAAATAAATTGTCTATGGTCAAAATGTACTTTTTCTTAAACCAGTGGTTGCCTGAGAGACTTTCACCACTAACAATGATGTTTAATGTATTAACTGAATTATTGCTGTATATTATTTCAATCCAGCGCTACTGTCAATGCATTAGTTATCAGAACCGAAGATCTTTATAATAGATAATTACACTACACATACAGTGTGCAACTATTATGCATTAGAACTGGGTTAAATTTGTAAAATATATATATATATTGAAATCAATTAATATTTTCTACATTTAGATGCTGATTTAACCCTTTGAGTGCCAGAGGGGTATCCAACGCCTGGCACTCATAGGGTTAAAACAAATATTTAGCGCAAACCAACTGTACCACAGTGCATACATTTTAAAAAATAATCCTATTAATTTCAGTTGGGTTCTCACTCCATTGAATGGCAGGGAGGTCTGAAGACCTCTCTAGTCTTCAGTGGGTTAAATAGTTAATTTACATAATTTGGATATTTTGGAGAATGTTTATTTCTGCCCTATTGTGTAATTGGTTTGCTCTGAAATAGCGCCACCACCTCTTAGTAAATAAGCCTCGTGATATAATTACTATAGCCAGGGTTTTAAGCATATTCACCATTTTTCTTCTGGTTTAGTTATTGAGTAAATGCTTCATGTTAAGATAAAATCAGTAAATAGGAAAAGGAGATAATTTGACTCAGATAAGTTCAGTCTCAAGTGTGGTATATTGATTTGTGTCTGTATTGATCTGTTATTTCAATCATAGGGTCAGGGGGAAAACCGTGTAACGTTTTGGGGCGTAATTTCCTAATTCACAATGGGGCATATGTATAAAAAACCAAGAGTGGGGGACGTTCTGGATTAACCCCTTGTGTGTCAGAGAGTTATCAATGCGTTAGATACCCATCACACTCAAAAGGGTTAAGCCTATTGCACCATGTGGAGAAATACATATTCTTATTGATTTAAATGGGGATTTGAATTGCAAGGGTGACAGAGGTGTACAACGCATTGGGGCATATGTATAAAAACAAGAGCTGGGACGTTCTGGGTTAACCCTTTGAGTGCCAGAGAGTTATCAATGCGTTAGATACCAATCGCACTCAAAAGGGTTACGCCTATTGCACCCTGTGGAGAAATAAATATTCCTATTGATTTAAATGGGGGGTTTATTTCAAGGGTGACAGAGGTGTACAAAGCATTGCGATGCATTGCGTTGAAAGCCCTTCTAGCAATCAATGGGTTAAAAGGCACCGTTTAAATCAGTGAACTCGGGGAATGTTTGTCTCCTGCAGTGCAGTTGATTTGCTCCAGAATTGCTTTACTGTCCTTCTTTGTTTTATTTATTGGGAAAAACATATGAAAAGAGACAGCTGAGGTGTAAAGATCGCTGGTACCCGGCACCTTAGTGTAAATCATGAATAGGGGTTAAACAGGAAGAGCAATTGGCCTTTTATTAACCCCCTGGATGCCAGATAAGTTAAAAACACATCTCGACTGTCTAACTTATATGGAATAATTATCAATCTTGGAAAATATGTTTATTTTTCACCTCTGTAACGTAAAAAAGAACTCCAGCTGATGTGCACCGATGTGTTCTTTAAGGAGCAGATGGATGACCAAGCGCAGTCTTCTGCTTCTTAACCCTTTGAGTGCCAGAGGGGACGCAACGCATTGCAAAGCAATGCGTTGCGTACCCCTTTGACAATCAGAGGGTTAAAGGGTTAACTGTTAACGGTAATAAGAATAATGATGTTAATAATGTATTGTAGTTGCATGTCTACTATGTTTAAAATGCCCAATATTACTGTGTGGTGTGTGAGTGTCTGGTTGTGTTTGTGTATCATTTTTTACTTTCCATTAGTCCTTAAATATCCTTAAATATATACCACATAATATATATGAAGCAGGAAAGAACACTCACAGCGCCAGCTCACCATAACATATCCATGTAAATATGTCATTTTAATGTGAATAATAGAAATAGATACAAGGACAGCAGCAGAGAATGAGAGGGTTCTCCAGTCCCCCAAAACCTCAGGTACAGACCCAAAGTGACAATATACAGACAGGAACTAATCAGGTTTGTGTTTTTGTCTATATGCGTGTGTATTTGTGTATCTGCCTGTGTGTATGTATGTATATATAGATGTGTGTGTGTGTGTGCATGTATGTGTGTATGTGCCTGTATATATATATATATATATATATATATATATATAAAGTCTCATTTATTTCTTTGGATTCTGGAAATTAGCTCTGTGTGCTTTTCATGTTAATTTAATTCGTTTTGCTGTGACAGAGGCGCACAGTATCCCGGGACACAAAGGGTGGAATAAAACTCAGCCCTGTAGGAAGTTTCTAAACAAATTCGATTGTGATTTTAATGTTATTTTTCCACGCAGATCTGATGAGTCGAGGCGATTGCTGTGAGTTTGGATTGATATAACAGGCACAAGAATTGTTGACAAACAGAATTACTCAGATTTAATGTATTTGTCAATAGTGCTGAGCAGAGTTACACAGAGACCAGGCGAGGTAATGTCATCCACAGATAGCGAGCCGCACCGCACAATCTAATATACAGTGAATAGGATCGGGGCTTATCTGGAAATGTGGAATATATTATTGTACGGTGCAAAGTCCAGATCTCGGCTGCATTGTGTTAGCACCGATTTGCCATTGTCATTTCATTCATTGTGTCATTTCTTTCTAATGTTTCTCATTTCTCCTACCTCTATTATTGTACAAATGATATTCCGGAGATAAGAGTCCGGCCAAGGCAGAACAATGCAGGTGGGTACAAAATAACACACTTACTGCAATCTTCCATCTGGTCCAACCTGTCTGGGGAGGTAAGGGTTAGCAGAACCCCAAGTGCTTTAACCCACAATGTACCGTGAGCTACACCATACTAAACTAAGCAATTGATGGATAGACTCGGATAGCTTAATTGCTATATTAATCTGTAAAAGGGCACATCTGCATTCGGTTTGTAGAATGGTAGGCACCTTTTAAGTACAATTTGTATTACTTTATTATTTAATCGAATTGAATGTCATTTAGTCATCGATAACAATGCTATTCTCAAAATGACTGCCCTCTACACACACACACGCACGCACGCACACACACACACACACACATACACACATATATAAAAATCAACACACAGGCGCTCAAGAAGAGGCACGCATTAAAAAAATATACACTGTCTCTCTCACTCCCAGACTCACACACACACACACACATATATACATCTACAAACACACACATTCAGACACACATACTCTCGCTCTCTGAAATACACACACAAGCACACTTTCTCACATACATACAAAGACGCATACACAGACACGCACACGCATACAGAAGCACACATTTACTGACACACAGACACATATACACTCACACATACACTCACAGACGCACACACATACATACACTCACAGACACACACACACACACACATTGACACACATATATACACACACACACACACACACACACACACACACACACTGACACATTTCCCCAGTCAGAGCATAGGGAATTCCTTGTCCGCAGTTTGCATTGAGTGTAATAAACGATAATGTATGTGAACGTGTATCTAGCCTCCTGATACTTGCCTGTAATTAGTTTTACATCTCAGCCACTGGAAATGAAATAATTATTTTATCCACAGCAATCAATAAAAATCAGACACGTGACTCCAGTGCTTGGCTTGTTAATACACGTGTTCCCGGGAATTAACTCATTCAGTGCCTGTGGGTGCCTAGCTCTGATGGGTGTGTATCAAGCCCTGATGTATTCTGTGTCCCTCCTTGATCCTGTGCCCGGGTTTGTGAGTGTGTGAGGCTGCTGTCGGTAAGTGTGTTCCTACACAATCTGCTGGTGTGAAGGAGCTGTCACGACTCATTACCCCGCCTGTCTAACAGGACATCTCAATCTCCCTGCCAGACTGCGCTGTGCTGCCTGCAGTCCCTCCAGCCTACACACCAGAAAGAAGGAGCGGAGCCAAGGGCTGCAGGACCAGTCCCAGCCAGCCGGCCGCCGGCTCCTTGCACTCTGCAGCGTGAGGCTCATGTACCAGGATAAAGGGAGCAATTCTAGTGCAAAGCAGCTGCACCACAGGCAACGGACAGTGACGCAAACTGATTGAAATAGGGAATTGAAAATTCCTTTTCAACCCATGGCAATTCTGGGGCAAACCCGCCTCATAATAGGGAAAATTAAACACTCTTACTTATGGAAATGGGGCTTTTAGCCTATTGAACGCACTCCAGCATTCCTGGGGTTAAAAGTAAAACTAAACCCTTTGAGCGCCAGAGAGGTAGGCAACTAGCGATCAAATTTTAATCTGTGGGAATCTGGGGAGTTTTTATTTGTCTCCCTCTATGGTGCCTTTGGTTTACTCCAGTGTACTGTAGCCTCTAATCGGCACCAGGTTAACCCCCTTTTCAACACCCCGTTTCACTCAAAGAGTTAACTCGGGTCTTTAAAGTGTTAAAGGAAGATCGGAAATATATGGACTTTAAGGAAGGCCCAACACTGTGCAGGGCATTAACCCTTTGCAATGCGTTGCGTATCCCACCGGCGCTCAAAGGGTTACTGCATTTGGAGCCATTTTCAGGAAGCTAGAATAGCAGCTCTAGAGCGAATTAATTGCATAACAACTTAACATCGACTGAAATGGATCTTTTAACCCTTTGAATGCTAGAGAGTTCTTCAGCACATTGGAGACCTCCCTACCATTCAAGGGGTTAAGCATCCCATAAAAATTAGTGAAGATATGTGTATCCCATGGTGCAGCTGGGTTGCTGTAGACTCGCTATTCTAACTTTCCGAATCACAGCACTTGCACTCTGCAATCTGCGTTAACCCTTTCCACACCTTGTTCCACTCAAGGGGTCCAACAGAGATCTTAAAGAAACAAGGTCATACATAATACATTAATGGAATATCGCTGGAGCTAAAGTGGAGCAGATCTGGACAAACCGACTGCACCATAGAGGACAAATAAAATTCTTCCAAATCCCAACTTATTTAAAGGGGATTTAACCCTTGAATGCTAAAACGATCTCCAACGGTTTGTGAAGGGTTTTAAAAACGATGGGAATTTTCATTTGTTACAAATGGTGCAAACGGTTTGCTCCGTACAACTCCTCCTCCTCCTGCTCCTACTATCACTACTACTACTACTACTAATAATAATATTGTTATAAATACACAAATAAAACAAAATCACACATACAATACATTATTGCAAAGAAGAATAAATTAGAAATCTAGAAATAATGACGAATTTATACACTTTATTCTTTATGATAAAATATACATAGTTTATGATGATTTTTTTTTTCACAGGATGATCCCCTTTTGGTTTGCACCAAGCCCTGATGCCCCCTCCATTTTAACGAAATAAATGAATTCATCTTATTATTCATTTGCATTTTGAAGACATCAATTCATCATGCATCATTTTCTACAGCTTTTTCCACATACCGATATATATATATACATATATATATATATATATATATATATATATATATATATATATATATATATATATATATATATATATATATCGGCTCCCCGCCGTTACACCTATCAGCAGTACAGACATGGCAGACCGGTTCAGAACTGCTCTAAGAACACCAGCATTTCCCAAACTTCTGGCCGTTTTCACAGTACGGATGGCGTTATGGTTCATAGCAATACCGGTAGTTGGAGATGAAACTAAAGCCTGGACCCCCCCCCCCAAGTGTCTTATACCCCCCAAGTGTGTCATACCCCTCAGGGCACCCTGCCCCCTCCCAGTGTGAGAGCCACTGTTGTAAAGCAATGCAAATAAATGAACTGCACACTAATCTGGCGATCAAACAGTTAATGGCATTACTGTGTGTTACTATATGCAATCTGCAGTTGGTCAAATGTGGGCATATAAAATAGGGACAGATTTCTTGGGCAACCCTGTGGCACTCGATGTATTGGTCTACAGCTCTCAGTCAGCAGCTCTCTGACACCGGAATGATGGGAATTGTAATGCAGTTGAGTGTTACATGTTGCCTACTGCTGGCCTAGCACGCACTGTTCATCTTATTCAGTTAGCTCTTCAGCAGGGCGTTCAATTATCTTACATACATACACACAGCTTCTGCTGTTGCTACTACTACTACTATCACTACTACTGCTGCAACTGCTAAAACTTCTACTACTGTTGCTGCTGCCGATGCTACTACAAATAATAATCATAACAAAAAATAATAATTATATGGTTCTTTAGAAGTTTGACTACATCTCTAATCATCCTCAAGCAGTCATTGTCAGGCTAAGGATGTTGTAAAATGTCGTACAATAGCTGAACAGCCATAAGTTAGGTTTCCCACTAAAAAACAATCGGATCAATATGTATATGGCAGGTCATTTGCAAGTATTATGATGATAACGATGATGATGACGATTATTGTTGTTATTATTATTATTATTATTATTTTGCACTCATTTGGAGAGGCGAGGGATTGAGAGGAATACTGAATACTAAGGCAGATGGAGATTCCAGCTGTTGTCAGTTTAAACTACCCATCATCCTCAGCTAGCCGTTGACTGGGAGTTGTATTCCAAGATCTGGAAGGTCGTATGTAGCATATAGAACTAAAACCAATCTCAGTTGTATCTCTCCAACAAGGTACAGAGCAGAATTCTTCCAGCCATCCCTGTTCTCATCATCCCTGTTCTCATCATCCCTGTTCTCATCATCCCTGTTCTCTTATCCCTGTTCTCCTTCATCCCTGTTCTCATCATCCCTGTTCTCATTATCCCTGTTCTCCTTCATCCCTGTTCTCATCATCCCTGTTCTCATCATCCCTGTTCTCCTTCATCCCTGTTCTCATCATCCCTGTTCTCATCACTCTTCTGTTAGGCTCAGATGTGCTGGAAACATGCATTCAGACTTTGACAAAAACATATTTTTTTCATCGAAATGAATACCCTGTATTAAATAAAAACTATATCTGTTAACAAAAACGCATAGTTTTGTTTCCCAAGTCCATCAGCAATTGGCACAATCTTTGTACATGAATAGTATGGGGATATAGAGATTTTAAATTAATAAACGTGGCTTAGGTGGTTCACTTCATCCCCTAAGAGTCATAGTAAGACTTACACTAGTACATTTGTTTCTTATATGGAAATTAACCCTTTGAGTGCCAGAGGGGTGTTCAACGCGTTGCCCTCCCCTCTGGCACTCAAAGAGTTAAATTAGTAAAAAGTAACTTAGTTAAATGTGTCTTGTAACCCCTTAAGTGCTAGACAGGTCTCCAACCCACAGACTAGCACTGAAGACGATTAACTCTTTGCGTGCCAACGCATTATTCTGTCACAAAGTGTTAAATCGCTGGCAATTTGTCGAATTGTGATTACCCTCGTAGTATGGTGTTGGTTTTCTACAAATCCCACAGCTAGCTTATTAACCCTTTGCGTACCCCTCGGGCACTCAACGCGTTATCTAAAGCCTTAAACATGTATATTTTAAAAAATATATATATAAGAACTTATTGCTAAATGATGTGGACCTGTCACGTCAAGAAAGGTTTAGGTTTTTTATTGTTATTGTTATTATTATTATTTTTATTATTATCATTATTATTTACAGAGAATTAAAATCTTCCCATATGTTGTACTGACTATTTTCTAAAAAAAAAAATATATATTTTTTGAGATAGTAATACTTTTGTGTCTGTGGCTCTGTGCGGCACTTTACGCTAATTCCCCGCAGGTTAAGCTAATTAGTTATGTTCAGGGACAGACCTACCTTACAAAGGGCCACAGTGCATGGTATCTGTCTACGTTCATTCCTAGCACAGTGTGTGTGGTAATAATAGTCATGCGCAGAAATCATTAGCATTGAGTGCCACGCTATGCCACCATTAGATTAAAGCTAATTTCTCAAAAACGATTTGTATTCCAAACAAATGGCTAGCACGACATATTGGCAGTTTTCGATTATCTATAAAATGTCATTAACTTATCTTAAGGTGAAGGGTCCACTTTCACATATTTCTATATCTGCTTTTTCATCATAGTCACAAACATAGTGTGAAAACTGCTTAAAAACATTTCTCACAATTCAGTATAGATAAAATAATTACCAGTAGCACGCTTTTTTCCCTTAACTGATGAGGAAGCGGTTAACACTTTCACTGACAGGTACCTGGATAGTTGGTTACCTGTACTAACCTCTGTAGCTGCAAATGGGCTAACATCAGTGCTTGAATATTACAGTCTTTGATAATAAAAAAATACTCATTCTAGTTAACATATGGTTAACCCTTCCCTTGCTTCGCAATGTGTTGCATATCCCTCTGGCATTCAAATATTTAACTCTTTCAGTGCTGTCATCATTAAATCAATAATGGGCTACATTCTGTCACCTGGGGGTCGTTTTTCACTCATTCCACCTCCCAACTTCATTTAGAATAGGGCAGATATTTTTCCAGCTTTGTTTTCATAACTTAGCATATGCCTATCAGAGGTTAACCCTTTGAGTGCCAGAGGGGTACGCAACGCATTGCAAAGCAATGCGTTGAATATCCCTCTGGCATTCAAATGGTTACGTGAGTTTGGTTTTGTAATGCACAGTAATTAACCCTCTGATTGCCGAGGAAATATATGAGTTTGAAAAATTCACGCGTTAAGTCTGAAACAACAAGCAAACTGAAAACTATGCGATATGCGATAAAACTACTCTGGGAGATACGTATGAAGACAAAAGTGGAACGATTCTGATTTAAACCACCTTCCCCATAGGCAACACGTAATAACTCGCCTAGATTTTAATAGGACTTGTGACAACCACCTGAATACTTAAAATCAATGAGGATTTTTGATATTTTTATATTTGTATTTGGCTATATTTTTGCATTCGGATATTTTTCTTGCAGATGGTTTGGGTTTGCCTTGCAATTGGTCCACTATCATTGTACACATTCCAATTGAACTTTAACCCCTTAACTCCCAGTGGCCTCCAACTCATTGCTTTGCAATGCTTTGGGGACTTTTCTCACATACAATGGGTTAATTTTCTTGAATGCCATGGAAACACTCAACACATTGTAAAGCAATGCCTAGCTCGCACACCGGCACTCAAAGGGTTAAATTATTTCTCTCTCTCTTTCTCTCTCCCTCCCTCTGATGAACTTGGCCTAAATTCTCTATATACCAGATTGCAAAAGATGGTACCTATGATGATTACAATCACAAATGAGCTCTGTCATAGTGATTGCCATGTTCTAGGAGTGAATTAAATCTAGTATTCTACCAACCTCTAATCATCAATTGTAACTGAAGATCTCCTCCCTCCTTACCTTACCTATACCTTACACGTGGCAACCCAGGATATTAACGCTTTCAGGATCAGAGGTGTGCTTACAGGTATCACATATTAAACTGCATTTTGAAGTGTAACAGAGGGGGCAGCCAGTGGATGAGAAGAGAACTGGGAACGTGTACGGCTGATGTATCAAGTCAAATATGAAGAAATTCTGGGGTAAACCAACTGCACCATTGGGACAATACCGCAAGTACCGTTTGAGTAAACGATGTTTTTAACCCCTTGTATGCTAGAGAGGTCTCTAATGCAACTGAAACCTCTCATGCATTCAGTTCGTTAGAAGTTCAATTCAAATCAAATACATTTTTGTATTTGCTCCTTATGGTGCAGTTGGTTTGTCCTAGAATTACTCGTTACGTTGTGTACTTGTTTTATTCAATACGTTGGAGACCTCTCTGGCGTCCGATGGGTTAAAGTCTCATTTCAGTTATTGCTGATTTACCACCACCCCATGCTGGAGTTGGTTTGTTCCAGAATTGTCCAGCTGTACATCAGCGTCCCTACCCCATCGTGCTAACTGCCTAATACACAACTCTGGTAACTTTATATTAGTTTATTTATTAGTACAATCACTGAGCTACACATTTATTAAGAATGATTATTCTACAGACAGTCATTGTATGTGGTCAATTCACGTTAATCTTAACCCTTTGAGTGACAAGAGGGGGAGTCAAGAGGGTTAGTCCCGACCAACAATGTAGCTCATTGTCCCTGAATCTGTCATGTCAGCACTTTTATGAGGACACAGTCACACACATACACCCCTCCCCACATCACTCAGTTCATTTGATTAACCAATGATTTACCAACGTCTGTGAAAAGCTGACAACTTATTGGTGTTCTAGATTTACACAGACATCTAAATTAACTCCTTGGATACCAACAGTCAACGGGTTTACTTTATGAAAACGTTAGTACAGGAATCTCAGACCCCATCCCTATATGGCAGAGACAGGTGACATTTTGGTCTATCCCTGACTTTACCCAGGTGTTAGTCAGAATGATGTGACTGTTACTTACCCCAATACAAACCAGGGAAAAGCCCCAAAGCCTGCATGTCTCGGCCCTTTAGGAAATATGTCTGAGACCACTTCTTTTACACATCACCAAGATATTCCAGTTTGGTCCTTAAGAGTTAAATATCCAAATGAACTATAACAATATATGAACCATCTGAATGCAGGATATATGTGGAAGCAATGCTCTCACACTCAGATGTAGGGGGAAGGAGGACGTGTGTATGTATGTGTGTGTTTGAGTGTGTGTATATGTGTTTGTATGAGTGAGTGTGTGTGTATGTGTTTGGATGAGTGAGTGTGTGTTTCTATATGTGTGTGTATAGTACATATGTGTGAGAGTGTGTGTATGTGTGTGATTGTATGAGTGTCTGTATATGTGTTTGTATGAGTGAGTGTGTGTGTATGTGTTTCTATATGTGTGTGTATAGTACATATGTGTGAGAGTGTGTGTATGTGTGTGATTGCATGTGTGTGTGTATATGTATTTGTATGAGTGTGTATATGTGTTTCTATATGTGTGTGTATAGTACATATGTGTGAGAGTGTGTGTGTATGTGTTTGTATGAGTGAGTGTGTATATGTGTTTGTATGAGTGAGTGTGTGTATGTGTTTCTATATGTGTGTGTATAGTACATATGTGTGAGAGTGAGTGTGTGTGTGTGAATGTGTGAGTGTGTGTATATGTGTTTGTATGAGTGAGTGTGTGTGCATAGTATATGTGGGTGTATGCGTGTGTGTGTGTGTGTATGTGTTTGTATATATGTGTGTATAGTACGTGTGTGAGAATGTGTACATGTGTGTGTTTATGTGTGTGTGTGAGTGTTTATGTGTGAGCTCTTCCACTTTGTCTTTTGATTAACCATCTCATTCCCAGTCCTACTTCTCATCACTAGAACTCCCACACTCTCCCTATCACTACTCTGAACTTAAGAACTAGATGTAAATACGTTGTCAGTTTGAAATGATCTTCTCTAGGATTTTATTAGTAAAAAATTAAATATTTTTCATTCTTAGATTAGGCGGTCTAGTTTTCCCTATCGGTAAAGGGGATGTGGTTTCTTAGATTATAATGTGGCAATTGTAGTTGGCTTGTGACCCATAAAATGTGGAGGTGACTATTCTGGCTTTGGTATGTAATTATGCAAAACACTTTCCATAAAGACTTGCCATCTGATCTAATGACAGTCTCTGAGGTCTGCTTCAAAAGGGGAGGGCCCCAAAAACACAGAAACAAGCAGAAAAGAAAGTAACATTTGTTTTAATACATTTTTTTAAAGAAAAAAACAACAACAACACAAACAAATAGTCACAATAGAAGGATTTTTCCCCAATCAAAATGATGGTAATTATATTTTTTAATTTATTTCACAAAGACAGCAGGTGCATGGCTGAAATACAGTTTAAAACATTGCAAAATATAGATTAATTTAGACTTAACCCTTTGGAAGCTAGAGAGATGTGCAACACGTATGGATTAACCCTTTGAGTACCATAGAGTTGAGCAACGTATTGCGAAGCAAAATATGAATAAGGTCCTGCACCCCTTTAGGGATCAGGGTTGTATTGTATTGCAGGTGCTAAATGTTATCACCCGTTTTATCAAACATTTTCCTATTGAATCCTATGGGGAAACCTTGACATAAAAGCAGTGATAGCACCTGCAACAGAATCTAGCCCCACAATGGAGTGTTACGCATGCGTTGTGTACTCATTAGGGGATAGATTCTATCGCGGGTGCTAATTTTATCACTGCTTTTATCGCCAGTTTTCCCCATAGACTTCAATAGGAAAATGTTTGTAAAAACGGGTGTTACCATTTAGCACCTGCAATAGAATCTAGCCCCTGGTCCTTAACCCGCTGAGTGCCAGAGGGGTACACAACCCATTGCTCTGCACTGGCACTCAATGAGTAAAAGGGTTAAATAATAATGTACTATTATTATTACTTTTATTATTCAGTAAAGCAATTGTCACTCACAACACACATTTATGGTGTATATTCATTAATCATCTTTAAAAATGAATTATGTTTTTCATAAGGAAAGACAGAGCAGTCCTACTTATTTATAGCACCCTGGATATGAGGTCAGGGTGTGATTTTGGGGCTGACTATTGAGCATTATAATGGAAAACATATGTTATATTCTGTGACAGTAACACTTATACACTATGAGTAGGATGCAGGCTAGGCTCAGGTGACCTTATTACAAAAATCGAACTTAACTTGCTGAATATTTTCCTGTGGTGAAATCATTTTTTCTAACTAGATAAAGTCTATATTTCCAGTGGTTGGAATATTTTTTGAAAGCTGTTGTGTATGATGCAGTTTATTAAACTTTTCTAAATTTAGTAATTATAATTTATCAACTAGTGGAAGTCATAAAAATCCAACAATATTGATATTTCTTACGGGCGAATAATTCATCTATCGAATTAAACTGCAGTCCACCCTTTCACAGGCACACTGGAAGAGCAATACATGTTAATTGTTGATCTATTTGCAATGCACTATATTTCCCTATGACACTCAAAGGGTTAATCGATGGAAACAAATGAAGTCGGACTACATGACGATAACAACAAAAAGTTTGCTCTTGGTATTATGAATACTGTTAAAATTCCTACGAAAAACATATCTTTGGATGTAAATCGATAAGGAAGGAAAAATATGGATACAGATAATTTAAGGGTCACCCATGTTACTCTTAAATGTATATACGACACACACACACACACACACACACACACACACATACACACACACACATACATACACACACACACATACATATACACAAACACACACACACATACATATACACACACACACATATACACACAAACACACACACATACATATATACACACACACACACACACACACACTTAGAGAATAATGTAATTCCAATTTTAACCCATTGAATGCTAGTGAAGTCTCTTACGCTTTGTGTTGGAGACACATGAATATGGAGACATTCGCATTTAATCCATACAATGCTGTTGATTTGCCACAGAATTGCCCCAATTTGGGACAATTTCATTAAGACAACAATTGAGTTATACTGGGACAAGATAACTGAGACTTATGTAGAAAGTGGGGACGTTCTGGGGCAAACCAGTTAAACTGTAGGGGTCAAATAAAAATGGAGACAAATGTGCAACGACTTTAATTGGTCTTCTACCCCCTTGCGTAGCAATGAGTTGGATACAACTCTGGCATTCAAGTAGTTAAGCCCAATTTAACTCCACTAGAATTTTGATATGTTCCAGATGGCCAAATGGTGCCATATTTATCAAAGTAAATACCATTTCTCCTTAGCACACATTGAAGCATAGGTACAGTATCAAGAGTTAACCCTCTGGCATTTAAAGGGTTAAGTCTAGTAAATGAAAAGTATATATATATATATATATATATATATATATATATATATATATATATATATATACATATATATATATTATTTGATGAATATGATGTGAGTGCTTTGTTCCTCATTAGCAATATATTGTCTTGTGGGCAAAATCTTAATAAGCATCAAATATCCAATATATTTATGACAATAGATTTATGACAGTGATAATGTAACTGAACATTCAGCAGAATTACATTTCGGAAGGAAAAAAATTCCAGTTGATTAAAATTGAGCGTCTGTAACCCCTTAAATACAAGAGAGGTTTCCAGCGCAGTGTGACCTATCTGGCATTCTAGGGGTTCAAAGCCCCATTTAAAACGACGGGTTTTTTTTACATTTTTATCTCTCTCGTATGGGGCAATCGGTTTGGTCTAGAAGAACTCTAATTCTGTTTAATACACCAAAATCGGTATTTAGTATAAAAGGCAATACAACTATAATTCAAATGTATGAGTGAATCTATCTATCTATCTATCTATCTATCTATCTATCTATCTATCTATCTATCTATCTATCTATGTATCTGTATGTGCCTATCTATCGTCTGTCTGTCTGTCTGTCTGTCTGTCTGTCTGTCTGTCTATCTATCTATCTATCTATCTATCTATCTATCTATCTATCTATCTATCATGTATCTGTATGTGTCTATCTATCTATCTATCTATCTATCTATCTATCTATCTATCTATCTATCTATCATGTATCTGTATGTGTCTCTCTATCTATCTATCTATCTATCTATCTATCTATCTATCTATCTATCTATCTATCTATCTATCTATCTGTCTATCTATCTATCTTTGTCTGTCTGTCTGTCTATGTATCTGTCGCCTGCACTCATTGTAAGCTTGTGAGTGATTTAAAAGTAAGTACATTTAATAGTCAACGTTTCGGCTTCTATATGGAGCTTTATCAAGACACATCTTTGAAATCAGATAGTTCTAACTTGGTGTAGACAAATGAGGAATAAGAGTAGAATGATGTATGAAATAATACATACACACACAAGGACATGTGTGTACAATATTATGGAACAACTATCTGTGCACATGTGCTAAGCTCATATGGCACTAAAGTTCTTTAAAATTGAAAAGACATGCATATTAGAATATATTGGGTGCTTGAAAGGTCTCCAATTGAGTCGAAGACCTTTCTAGCATCCAAGAGGTTAATGCAACCTGCTTAATCCGCATGTATAGAATCAGATCATATGCAGTGGCAAACACTTTGCCTTATCATCTAGAGGTGCAAGTCTGAAAAGATATTTCAACAAATGAAGTGCTGGCAGAGAGAAAGAAACAGACAGATCTGCTCCTGTCAGGGGTCAGGATGCCTCAGATTGCTTTTGGAGATCTTTTGAAAAATTCACACGATTGAAGGCTTAGTGGCTTTACCCTGCTGCATTTGAAGCTTCACATCAGTAGGATCACAATCAGAAATAGAGGTCTGGAAAAAAAATTGATGCAAAGTTGGTCACAGGCTCCAATGAATTTTTTTTTCTACAGTGACACAGTTCTGATCCCTGAGATGACAAGAGTTGTCAGAAAAGAAAGAGAAAATTGCATCTAGTCTTGTAACTGCTTTCCAATCAAAGGGGCTTTGGACTTATCTGTTGGGGGGGGGGGGGTAACAAAGAAGAAAGGCAAGAGCAAAATGAGTTTTGTGTTTCATAATTAAACATTCCCACCCAAATCTTTTCAACAAGACAGATTTCTTCACATTCCCCTTATATGGAGTTTCATTCTTCCTGCTGAGCTACTGTGATCTCCTAAATATGGGGTTTTCTTAGTCGATTTAATAAAAATAAAACTCAATTTTTTCATCGATTTTTTTTTGTGCTGAAACTCGACCACGTTTTAGACATAGGGTATTTTTCACGCAAATGGGGTTCATTCATAAAGTAAAGCAAATCTGGGCAAAACAACTGAATTGTAGGGGACAAAAATGAATATGTTCCTTGATTTAAACTAAGCTTTGAACCCATTGATGACTAGAGATGTATCCAACCCATTTCTTCGCAATGCGTTGGGGACCTCTCTAGACTTCAATGGGTTAAAATTGCGCGGATGGTTTACGGATAGTTTGCTCCAGAATGCCCTACTTTGCCTTTATACATAAACCTTATTGAGTTGATCTGTACACCGTTTAATGTAATATTCACATTAAAACAGGAGTAGGGTGACCTATAAGCTAACTATAATAATATATCATATAAGATAAATGCTTCCATTAAAATCTTTTACACTGGATGTTCCTTGGGGTTGGGGTGGTGGTGGGTAAAGCTTCCCTGGCCTTCATTATTCTACTCCTATGGTTACAAATAACACATTGTCATAATAACGATTAACCCATTGGATGGTACAGTGGTGCGATGGCGTTCTCTGTGACATCCAAAGGGGTTAAGTAAATTTAATTTGACCTTTCCCTGCGAGTGAGGTCAACAACGAATCACCAAATGGACACCAGCTCTTCAATCGTTAATTTTTCATAAAAACCCCTAACAAGCTAATGACGCAACGTTGCAATAGCGCAGCACTGAGGATTCAAGTTATTAGGCTTTATCTGAAACTTTTGTATACGTTAATCATTTTAATGAGTTCAAATTAGCTCAGTGAGCATTCCGAGTCTATTAAGATTAATTAATTTATTTTTATGCGTCTTTTGAAGGCAGGTAACTTTCAGAAGCGAAAACGGTAACATGGACAGCAATCATTTGCATGAGAATATTTCTTAATTAGCTGAGTGTCAAAGGTTTAGGAGTCCTATTAAGTAGAACTTACCTTAATTAACCATTAAGGTATGAAGTGAGCAGAAGAATTATTAGAAAATAATGTAAAACCTTTAAATAAATATATTATATCTGATAGAGCCATTATTTAACAAAAACAGTAATAAAGAAAACACATGCGCATTATCAGGTAGTTGGACTTTCTTTACCATATTAGATAGCCCTTAATTTCTTTAAACTGGATATTACAATTAAAATAATAATTTGGATTTATTTGGAATATAATGGAGAAATAGTTTTATTTCACCAAAGCAAATAGAAGTATTATGACAGGTATCTATCTATCTATCTATCTATCTATCTATCTATCTATCTATCTATCTATCTATCTGTCTGTCTGTCTGTCTGTCTATCTATCTATCTATCTATCTATCTATCTATCTATCTATCTATCTATCTATCTATCTATCTATCTATCTATCTATCCGTCTGCCTGCCTGCCTGCCTGCCTGTCTGTCTGTCTGTCTGTCTGTCTATCTATCTATCTATCTATCTATCTATCTATCTATCTATGTGTAGATAACACTCACTGGAAGTTTATAAGTGATGAAAACTTAAGTGCATTTAAAAAGTTAACGTTTCCGCTTCTAAACAGAGCCTTTGTCAAGAAGACACATAATTGATTTCAAATATGTCTAATTTGATATAGACAAATGTAAGAGCAGAGAGATGTATAAAAATACACAGATATACACACACTGCAAAAAACAAAAGCAGAAAAACAAAGAAAACTCCCACCAAAAAAAAGTATCCTTTTTGTTTAGCCTGAATGAAGTTACTGCCACTGTTAAGCTGTAGTGCAGTCATTTTATTTCTTGTCATAATCAATCCTTTATAATTCTTTACCATACTCCACAGTGCTGTACTTTGATACCATCATACCATGATATAGTGATATACAGGTACTAAGTAATAAATGAGATGTAAGGGTCAGAATTGGGAAAGGATCCGATCAAAAATCGACTTGTTATTGAAGTTATTCAAAGTATTCTGATGCAGTTGTAAACTGGGATGAAACCATAGAACAAACTCCCCTTAAAGGGATAGTAATAGATAAAATGTACAAAAATATATGTTGTAGGGTTTATCCCCCTGAATAAAACAAGCGTACTGCCGCTGCTGAGATATATTTTATTAAAAAATTATAACAGCTCAAACTTGAATTTTTTAGGTGCAGTACCACAGTGGCCTGAAATTGTACAGTGGTGCTATTGCTACACCATCATATGGACTGCTCTGGTCTGTAGACCATAAATCTCCATAGGATGGTGTAGCATCAGCGCCACTGCAAATTTTCAGGCCACTGTGATATTGCACCTAAAAAAATCAAGTTTGAGCTGTTATAATTTTTTAATAAAATATCTCTCAGCAGTGGGAGTACACTTGTTTTATTCGGGGACATAAACCCTACAACATATATTTTTTTACATTTTAAGTATTACTGTCCATTTAAATATAACTGATGTTGGATTAGATACTAAGGCTGATCTACTAACAAAAACTAGACTAATTCTGGGGCAAACTGCTTCACCACAGGGGTAAATGAAATCCCCATGGGTTTAATTATTTTTAACTCTATCTAGTCTCTCTCTAGTAGTTAACCCTTTGAGTGCCAGAGGGGCAAAGCAATGCGTTCCGTACCCTTCTGGCATTCAATGGTTTAAGGGGTTAAGAAAAAACATTTAAATCTAATGGGATTTTATTTACACCCTGTGCAGGAGTTGGTTTGCTCCCAAAATAGTACATTTCTCGTTAGTAGATCAGCCTTAGGGTTTATGATAACAGTAAACTAACTATAACTAATTAACTAACTAGCTAACTAACTAACTAAACAGATAAAATCATTATTTTTGTATTATTTATGGACTGTTAACCCTTTGGCAAAGCGTTGCGTACCCCTCTGGCACTCAAAGGGTTAAACATGTTTGAGAAATGTACCTTGGAAATGCCACACAAATCATTTATGGATTTCCTGATTTTTATCTAAAATGCACATTTCTGGGAACATTTTGTCAGCGTTTGATATTGTGTTTAATTTTTACAATATAGCTTATTATAATTTTCCAAATAACATCCGTATTTCATGAATGTGAAATACATATTTGTCTATTCATTTTTCACAGCATCAATCATTCATCTTTCTATTAACATTTACATTTTTACAATATTTAAACAGAAATCGAACTCACCTTCATTTAATACCAGGATTTTATTAAAATAAACCTCATTGTTTTTATTTTTTTTTTATTTCTGCTCTTGACTTTTATTACTAGATACATTTTAATCATTTTAATATGAGTTTCTCTTTGGCAGTGAAAGAGTTAACACCCCCAAAAACGAGATCAATCAGAATTACATTAGTAAGTCGATTCTATGATGTATGCTCGTTACAATATAATGATTTGGGGCTTTTATATACTTAGTGACACAAGCCTGTTGTTTTAACCCCTCGGATGCTGCAGGCATCTCCAACGCGTTGCGAAACAATGAGCTAGCATCTAAAGGGTTAAAGAAGTCAAAATAAGATAAGCCAGGTGCTGTTTTATTTATATTACCATGGGGCAAAGGGGTGTTTGATAAATGACCCCCTCTAAGCCAAGGTAGAGAGCTTATATTTGATTTCTATGCAAATATCAGATGTTGCTTAAGTAGTTAGACAAGGCTCCTTAAAATTCAACTCAATAAAATGACTAGGGAATTCGCTCATTTATCATTTTCAGCGGTATTAATTTAAGATGCATTGCCTGCTGGCTTTTCTCTGAATATGATCTAAGAAAAGGCCAGGTCATCTCTATGAACTATTGATTACAAGTCATATCTGCACATGTATAGAGAAACTGCATTTGCCTTTTCTCTGGCAAAATGAAGACATTTCCACTTATCCCATCCTCTGTAAGTGAATGATTGCATTTGTTCGGATCTGGAATCCTTCATCTTTTTTAAAAATTCAATTTCCCTCTACTTTCCTTTCCTTCCTCTTTCATAAAAAGACAACCTTTAAAGAAAGCATAATCAGAAAATGGAAGATGCTCACATGTAAAACAGTATGTTGTAACATCCACAGATATAAATCTCAACCCTTTGAGTGCCAGAGGGGTTGCATGCCCCTCTGACAATCAAAGGCTTAAACATTTCTGTACCTTGTTAGAACTTTAGATATATTGAATTGATTGGGTGAGGGCAGACATTTTCATTAGCACGGTTCACGTTGTACTGTATTGCACATAGCACAAGGAAGAAAATCACTCCCCCTGTCTGCGGCTAATGCAATTTGATACATTTAACCCTTTGAGTGCCAGATGGGTACGGAACACATTGTACCCTCTAGTACTCAAAGGGTTAATTAGCTATAACGATTTATATATTGCATGGTGTTGTAAGTGCTTTTTTATAGAATAACAAGTTGTCTTTTAGCAATAATTTTCCTTTAGATAAAAGGGGAACAAAATGCAGGGATAATTGGCTCTTTTTTTAACCACTCCATCCCCCTGGTCCTCAAAGAGTTAACAGGAAGTCTTAGGTAGGTGTTTTTCATACAGCAGTCTGGTCGGTCTATCTATCTATCTATCTATCTATCTATCTATCTATCTATCTATCTATCTATCTGTCTATTTTTAATATTAGACAACTAGTTCTGGGTCCATTTAGACTATATTTTGCTAATTCAGGAATGTATTGCAGGCAAGTACTCTTTTAGTTCTAAATTACCTCCCCCACTCCCTGACATTTGCTGGGGCAGTGTATTGCTAAGCAGGGGTAGTGAGAGGCTGAGGTAATCCAGGGCTAAGACACTACTTGCCTACATTGCATGTCTTAATTAGCATAATCTATAAAACTAAATAACTCAACAACTAGTTTCCTAATTAATAAGGTAATTCTTAAAGCATTTTTGCTTTTAGGTCATAGGGTCCCTTTAAATATATTTTGTAGTATATCTGCAGTTCACTGTATATCTATAATGGGGGTAATGAATGAATCTGCCAGCACATCCCTTTAGTACATACCAGTACACACACTTCACTGTCCTTAAATGAACATTATCACCTAAAATGAATATGATGTATACTCTTTTAAATATCATGCACTCCTAGCCACCATTTGTAAAAATTATATCTTAGGTGCATAACTCACCAAACTTTATTTATAAGCTGCATTTCCTACTCATCTGAAGACAGCTGTGCATGACTATTTGACTCCTCTTTGTTTGTACAAGTGATAAGGACAAAGTATGTCATTATTTACATAAACAAATAAATAAAAGGTACGTTTTTCAGTGAAATGAGCTAGGTGGTTTGCCATCTCAAAACCGTCATCACTGTTTATGGGTATTATCAGGGTTTTTAAAAGGCTTGATAAAACAGTGCCCACTTTCACCTTTTATTTTGCAACATTTTAGCATGTTGGTGGAAAAACATTTTGCTAGGAATGTATAATATTTTAAGACTTTAATGTAAACAAGAACGGAACACTTTCCCTTTAGCATGTGGAAGAAAATAGTATTGAACAAGGTGCAAAGCAGCAGAATGCCCCAAAAAGCCCATATATCCTCAGACCCCTCCATGGCCAAAGGGAGTGTATGGGCATTTTGGGATGTTCAATTTATCTGCACCTTGTTTGATATAAAGTGACTTTATAGGACAGATTTTCATCAAAAAGGTGTTTGTAAATAGGCTATAGATGGATGCATCACTACAAAAATAATTCTAGAGCCTGTTTTAGTGCAGATCTGTGAGTCTGATGTAATTAGAAGATCAGGCGGAGATGCACTAAGCTGTAATAGATAGCTGATAAAGAAGTGATAATAAATGTTATTCTATGGAGTTTAAAGGGATAGTGTTTCAAAATAAAAGCAGTTTCAATTAATCTTCATAGTATTTGGAACATGGAGAGTGTTATTTCAATACTGTCAGAGTTGTAGTTCAAGAATAATTGATCGATAAATCATTCCCCTCCCGCACCTTTTACTGATGTAACACTGCTCGCCTTAGAGCAGCAAGACTGTCTGGATGGATTGCAGAGAGGGACAATCTTCAGTGAGCATAAGGAAAAACCTGAAAAACCTGTCAAGGTGGTCAGGATTTTCCTCATGATCACAGTAACAAGATTGCCCCTTGTTGTGAGCTGTCTGGTCCCAGGACCAGATTCCACATCTGGGGAAGGTGGCTTATACTAGGTAAAAGAGGTGGAAGGGGGATACTGTATCATTCAATTACTCTTTATCATCCCAATACCATGAAGATTAATTGGAGCTGATATTATTGTGAAACATTACTTACTATCCCTTTAAAGAGACAGTAATACTTAATATGTAAAAAAAATATATAATGCAGTGTTTATCCCCCTGAGTAAAAAAAAAGGGTGCTCTCATTCCTGAAAGGTAATTATTAAAAAGTTATTACAGCTCAAATTTGAATTTTTTAGGTGCAATAGCACAGTGACCTGAAATTGTGCAGTGGCGCTGTTGTTACACCATCCTATGGACAGCTCTGGTCCGTAGACCATAAATCTCCATAGTATGGTGTAGCAACAGCACCACTGTACAATTTCAGGCCACTGTGATATTGCACCTAAAAAATTCAACTTTGACCTGTAATAAGTTTTGAATAAAACACCTTTCAGCAGTGGGAGTACCCTTGTTTTATTCAGGGGGATAAACCCTACAACATATTTTTATTACATTTTAAGTATTGCTATCCCTTTAAAGTGGAACAAGGAGTTTTGGAAGATATTTCAAATGCCATATGCTTCTGGTAGCCCCTTTTTATTTCAAACAATAGTTTATGAGTTATTTAACTTGTAT
The DNA here is from genome assembly GCA_037306005.1 of Rhinophrynus dorsalis. Lineage (NCBI taxonomy): Eukaryota > Metazoa > Chordata > Amphibia > Anura > Rhinophrynidae > Rhinophrynus > Rhinophrynus dorsalis. The sequence continues at coordinate 439,649,932 of CM074721.1, forward strand.
TTATTAGTCAGTTTATGTAAATGATCTAGTACTGACCAGCAGGGAGAGACAGCTGGGATGGGGAGCAGTGCAGAATGTCAGTATCTGGCTGGAATGCATTAACTGACTAATAAAGAAGGTTCAACATCTGATAAAGTATTATTTTAAATAAAAATAACTAACATAAACATAGGTGATTTTTAATGTTTTTTCAGAATCATCTATTTGTTGCAAAGTAACATATCTACTTTATAACAATATTTGGTTGATTTAGTAGTTTTTTTAGACATAATGCTGAACTTTATTTTAATGTTTTTCTTTTGCCAGCTGGGTAAAAAGGCAAGGAAAAAGAGTATCTTATAATTTCATTGATTTTTGAACATCCTAGTCAAAGCTAGAGATCAAGAGTCCTAATCAATAAAGCCAACCTCCCTGACATGTTAAAGTCGGGTGCCTATTATTTTAATAGCTTCCCCAGGCCCTCTCCTGAAGATGATGTTCTCCAATTTTACTACTGCCTCTGACTCTAGAATAAGTGAACGTCTCCAGCATACTGTGAGTGATTATTTGGGGATGTGTCTTACATCCAAGGTGTTAACCATCTGAGTGCCAGAGAGGTATCCAGTGCATTGCTTTGGATACCTGTCTTGCCCTCAATGGGTTAAAGGAACACATACTAAAATACAGCTTGCTACTACATGAAAGAATGGATCATGTGACTAAAGATAAAAAATGGAGTCATTATGAAACAAACCAGCTGCACCATGGGAGTAAAAATAAATCCTCAAATCCCTTACGATCTTCTTCAGCACATTAAAGTGGTGCAATTGTACTGAACAATAGGGAACAAGCAGAAATTCCCTGAACGACCATCGATTTAACCATTTGAGTGCCAGAGGGGTACACAACACATTGCAGAGCAATGCGTTGAGTACCCCTCTGGCGTTCAAAGGGTTAAATGGGGATTTTTACTCCTTGAATGCTAGAGGAATCTCAAATACATTGAAAGCAATGCATTGGAGTCCTGACAAGCATTCAAAGGGTTAAAGCTCCATGAGAGACAATGATAATGTTTATTTCTTCCCTATGGCCAGTTAGTTTGCTCTAGACCTGTATCATTCTATCTTTATGAATACAAACCTTAGTGCAGGTAAAATTGTTACCACAACTGTCTGAATAGCAGCACAGGCTATTTCATATATCTTATAAAGAAGTTTACCACGTGAACAGTCATAGAAAGATATCTAGTTAATTTATCACTACCTCTTTCAATGATAAACTATCATGTTGTTACTAACTCAGCTCCTTTGGAACTACCATTGGCTTCATTTGCCAGCATGCCTCTGGAAGCCAAGAGGTCAGTTTTCTGATGCCACAAACAGCTGACAGGGTGTTTTACTAAGAAATGGGCTTCACTTTTTCACTGTCATTCTCCATAGATTCCAAGTGTCTTGTTTGTTAAACCTGACACTTGCAGTCTTTGGGAACTGTGTGCACAGCCCCTGGAGACTGAGCTGCAAGACTTCAAAGTCTAACACTGCAATCTGATCACAGGATCTTTAGGGGTCACTTTTCTGATCCCCAGTCGGCTCTCTAGCTAGGCCACACAATGCAGTCCAAGCTTCCTCAGCTGGTTTGCCGCCAATAAATTTTGAATGAGACATCTGTATGTTGATAATGACAATATTTTACTCAACATGAAAAGGACTACTATATATATATATATATATATATATATATATATATATATATATATATATATAACTTGCTTATAGTAGTTATTACTTCCCTTTTAAAAGTATAATTAATTAAGTCCTTAGATTTGACCAGTCTCATTCAGCTTGAGACAGAAAGAATGATGTACTATTAAGAGCTGGAATCAATCTCTTAGGCTTAATCTGGCCTAACACTAATTTGCTAAACTACATATGACAATAATTCTCCTCTGTACGCCACTCGTAACAAGAGGAGGAAATTGGGTAGTGCTTGGACTACTACAAGGCACAGAGGACTACTACCAGACACAAAAGAAAGTGGCAAAAGTCTACTCAAATTTCCTTCTCATGCAATAGGGTTGTGTTTGGGAGTTCCTGATTTTAAAGTCTTAAAAGGATAGTAATGTTTCACAATAAAAGAACCTCCAATTAATCTTCATAGTATTTGGACCACGGAGAGTGTTATTTCAATACTGTCAGAGTTGTAGTTCAAGAGTAAATGAATGATAAAGTATCCCCCTCCTGCCCCTTTTACTGATGTAACACTGTTCACCTCAGAGCAGCAAAACTGTCCAGATGGCTTGCAGACAGGGGCAATCTTAAATTAGCATAAGCAAAAAAACCCTGAAAAACCGTCAAGGGGGCATGGCTTTCACTGTTCTCACAGTAAGAAAATTGTCCCTTGCAGTGAGCTGTCTTATTTCAAGACCAGATTCCACGTCTGAGGGGAGGAGTATTACACTAGGTAAATGGGGCGGGTGAGGGATACTTTATCATTCAATTACTCTTGAACTACAACTCTGACAGTACTGAAACAACACTCTATATAGCTCAAATACTATGAAGATTAATTAGAGCTGCTGTTTTTGTGAATCATTACTATGCATTAAAGTGATCATAGGCTAAATTGAATTCCCCAAAGTGTGACTGCATGAACTGGAGGCTACTACCAAAAGGAGGAGCACTGGAAGATTTGCATATTGCCACCGCAATTTTGCACTTGTGTTATATGTAGAAACGTAACACAGAATAAGTCTGTTTATACCCAGCAATGGTATACAATGCCTGTTTCAACCCAGCTAAGTAAAAAAGGTTTATTTTAACATAGCTAGTAGATGTGTTCAGTTATTAGGATTGTACCAAGGAAATTATAACAGAAACATGAATTTGAATTGTAGCACAATACACATGCAGTTTATCTTCTTTACATTTTTATTTTCCTGATACTTCTTCTCTCCAGCTTACTATAGCATGATAGGAATACAGCAGAGTTCAAAGGGCACAGAGGGGCCAGACTGACACCTGCCACTCATAATGGTGTCTTTATTATAGAGACCAGTACATTTTCTATCTCAAGACAAAGGGGAATTACCCGTGTCATTGGTATATGGGTTAGTTAACCTCTGTTGCCATTGCAGTGAGATTGCTGCGATCTAGCAGGGGAAAGGTTAACATGAGTAGTGGAGTTGTAGGAAGGCTGTTTGGGGACCTGGAGTATTAGGCAGGGGCCTGAGTAGGCTATTGGCTTTCCTGGTTTCCACTGCCTTATCCAATCCAAGGGAAACAACCAATGACCATCCACTTCACTTGGCCTTCTTGAACTTCAATTAGAGATCATTTTGGAGAAAAAAAAACAAAAAACAGAAAACAAAACAAAGGAAACCAACCAAACAAACAACTGTGAAAACTAGAAATAGCCATTCAACAAATACTTTCTAACTTAATGCGAGGTAGGGATGGATTTGTTTACATTAGAAGAAGAATCAAAGGGGGGCGGTGTGATTGCTATACATACAAATATTCAAAATCAAAGCATAGATCTTTCTGGGGATCTCTTTAGTCAAATAACTGAGAAAGAAAACAAATGGGTAAACGATTAAGATTAGAGGACAGGTGGTTTTGACAACAAAAAAGCGCATCTTCATTTAAAGGGATAGTAATACTTGCAAATTACTAATCCCCATATGGTAGCTTTGTTAAAAAGAAATGTATTGCCCCCAGTGTCATCTCTCAAACCCTTATGGTTTTAGAGATGATAGCGCTCAAAGTTCCCCCCTCCCTCCCCCTTCCCTGACTGAACGCTGACTGCAGGGGAAGCTGTCTTACGACAGTCTCATGTGCATCAGGCGGCTCTGCAGTATTGCTGAGATCGCGTTTATAAAAAAGAAATCTTTCACTAAAATGGTCTTCTACGTGTGCAAACCAAGCACACGTAGAAAACCGTTTCAGTGAAAGAATTATTTTTTATAAACGCGATCTCGGCTCAGCTGCAGAGTCGCCTGATGCACATAAGACTGTTGTACGACAGCTTCCCTGCAGTCAGCGTTCGGTCAGGGAAAGGGGGGGGGGGACTTTGAGCGCTATCATCTCTCAAACCATAAGGGTTGGAGAGATGACACTGGGAGCAAGTATCCTGTTGGTTTCAGTGCAGGTATGTTGTTGATCAAGGGATAAACCTGATTGCCTTTTTAGAAGTCCAGAATGAATATATTTTAGACACTTGGGGCTAATCTGGAAATGGCTTAATTTTTTTTTTTTTTTGCATTAGTCTTGATCAACAAAGGAGATATGGCAGTAGTTGAATTTGATGTACTCATCTTTTTTCAACGACATCAACCATGTAAATATATGTAAATACAGTTCCAAGTCAAATGATAGCTGAGGATAACGTTAGTACTTAGTCCAAAAACAGCCAAAGGACCACATTTGTGGTATATAGCTGATAACTTCTGTGGCTAAAAATGTAAACAATAAAAAGAATACAAGACAGCAAAAACAAAATCTAATCTCTGGGGATTTTAAATAAACATATTATTCCCCTCTGTGAAATAAATGGCCTAACTTTTTTTAATCTATGTGATTTCATCTTTGTGTACTTGTCTGTTGCTATGATACAAGGTGATATAATAAGATATCAGGGTGAGAATTAACTTAAAGCACAGGGAGATCCAATGGGAGTATGGTTTTGTGCAATATATAACTCCATTCATCCCAGTGTTATTATTGATGTGACTGCACAATCTACTTTATGAGCAATGTTATGATTGGTGCTGCCGGAAAACAGTAAGTTATGAGCATTCTGAAACACAAGTGATCTAATGATAAAAACTCCTTATTCTTGTGAATTTTATTTTCTGCTTTAAGAGGAAAACCATCTGTACCGTAGGGCACATAAAAACTTCCATCATTTTAAAAGGATTTAACCCTTTGAATTCTGGAGCTCTCTAGCATTCAATGTGTTAAAAGCTCCATTTACCCCTTTGAGTGAGTGCCAGTGCAATGCATTGGATACCCCTGACACTCAAAGAGGTATTACATCCGTGGGAATTCATATTTGTCCCCTATGGTGTAGTTGTTTTGCACCAGAATCTGTTTTAGCAAGTGTTGGAGACATGTTTTGGATCCAAGTGGTTAAATGAAGGACAATAATTGGGTATATCCTATATAATAATTTGCTAGGATGTTTGTCAGAAGCCATCATGAGCAGTAGAGACTGCCTGAATGCACAAAATGCTGGGAGTTCTGTGCTGGGAGCATTCTGTGCTTTCGGGCAGCCTCTACAGTGCATGACTGCGTTGGCGGCAGGACGCAGAGCAGGACCGGCCTCTTAACATCACCCGAACCTTGGCTTTTACACTAGTTAACTGATAAATAACTTGGTCTATATAAACCAGCTGTCAAAACTAGGAGCTATTGTCTTTTCCAGGTGGGCTTAAACTAATTTAACTATACCCGTAACTCAGACAGTGGGAGTGATCATCACAGCTAATGCACTCCTCACAATTTGGCATTTATTGGTTACATCCTTATGTATGTATTTATGTATTTATTAAGCTTCATCAGATTCTGCAGCACTAAGGGAAGGGGGCTTGTCAGTGTGGAAAAGAGGAGAAGTTCTGTTTTGGATAGACTGAGATTAGGCAATAGGTGGCCATTCATGTAGACACTGCAGAAACACAGTTAGCAACTCAGTCTATAAGATAAGAAGTGATGTCAGGGGAGCAGAGGTAAAGTTGAGTATTTTCAGCATGTGGTACTGGAACCCACATGAATTTATTTGGTTGTCTAACTGTAAGCGGATATTGTAAATGTATATTGAAAACAGGAGAGGACACAGAAAAAAAACTTTAGCAACCCCAACTGAAAGAGGAATAGAGAGGAACTGGTGTCTGGATAGGAAACACTAAGGGAGCAGTCAGAGAGATAGGATAAGAACCAGAAGAAAGATGCGTAATGAAGTCCTATGTAATAGAGGATCTGCAATTGGTCTAATATGTCAGCAGAGAGATATACATGTAATAAGTAGTGGCCCTTTGCTTTGGTCATGAGTGAATCATTGACCACTTTAGACAGTGATCTCTCTGTTGATTGATGGGAATGGATTAACAGAATCCATAATGAAGAGGCTCCAGAAGGGCGTGAGACATGAGAAAGTTAGTCTGGTGTTCATAAGTGTCTCAAGGAGCTTCGAGGCAAAGGGGAGAAGATAGAGGATGAGTTAAGAATGGGTATTTTAGATGGGAGTAATCAGTGCATGTTTGAAGGCATCTGGAAAAGTCCTAGACGAGAAAGACAAATTGAAAATGGAGATCAATGCAGTAGTAAGCATAGCTGAAAGAGAGCAAATAAGAGACTATAGGAACAAGAGGGCTGATAGTGGGATTAGAAGAATAACGAAGAGCAGAAAGCTCATCCTCCACTACAGGGGTGAATATGATAAGGGTGTTTGTAGAAGTGGGCATGCAACAAGGCTGGTTACAAAGTAATAGTGTCAATCTTATCCTTAAAATACATGGCAAGATTTTGGGCAATGAAACAGATGAAAGGAGTATGATGGGTGGGACAGAGAAGGGAGTTGAAGGTACTGAAGAGTCATTTAGGGTTCACAGACAGAAAGGAGATGAGAGATATTAAGTAAGTCAAGAAGAGCATAGAGCAGTATGAGCACAGGGTGAAATTGTGGTGCTCGAAATCTTCAAAAGACCTTTATTTTCCTCCAACACAGCTTGACAGAGATTTTCCTTCCAAAACCAGTGTTAAGCAACTTTGAGGTATCAGGTCTGTTTTGTGTGTAGTTGACTGGTATGGGATGATGGGACTTGTAGTATCCAACAGCTAGATGTCAAAGAATAATTATCCCAGGATAAATAGATTACATTGCGCGTTGTGTTTCATTGTAGAAATGGGCAGGACCTAGCTTGCCTAAAGCTTATTGTATCACGTGCATTTAACAGACAAACCTGTCATTAAGATGTAAAAATAACAATCTGAATGCCATTGGGATGGGGAACTAATGTTGCTTTTTCCTGAAGTCTTCTTATTGCCAACATTAGTCAGCAATATAGAAATTACTAATAAGGGCCATGAACATCTGTCCAAAGTTCAATATCAATGGAACATGCTCAGTTTATCTATGTTTAACCATTTGTATGCTAAAGACACCATAAAAAATGTGTTCGAGACATTGCTAGCATTCAAAGGGTTACAAAGCATTGTGAAGATGCACAGTGGTCCTTCATGGTTTCTCAAACTGCAGCATATATTAGATGTAATCTGCTGAACCATCATAATCATGTTACTTTGGTCTAAGTCTGAAAAGAATTGAGCATCTTTGTGTCCATTTATATAGGAATAAATATGTAAGGCCATATGCACAGACAAGTGTGGAACAATTCTGACACAAACCATCTGTACCACAGGGGAAAAGTTAAATTCCATTTAGATTGAAATAGGACATTTCTCCTCTCCAGTCTATTGTGCAGGAGCTCCCTTTCACTCTCAGGCAGGTGCAGATTGACATCTCTTGGCCTAGAGGGAAAGAAGAAGAAAGTGGTCCTGTGTCGGTTATGGACCTTCAAACTGGGTTTAACTTCTCAGAATTGGACAACAGAGCTGGTAATCTTCAGCTAAACAGAAAAACTACTTTGCAGAAGTAACTAACATTTAGAACCTCAGTCTGAAACATCTTACATGCTAGAGAGATCTTTACACATACTTTTACAATGTTCTAGAGACTTATCTAGAATCCAGCTGTTAAAAGAACTTAACTCAAGCCACAGAGACTAGATAGAGAACTTTCTATATACAAAGATTCTAACCAACAAATCTTGCAATCTAAGGTGAACTGATTCACAGAACTTTTAATCTATGGAGGAACCGATATGCTGAGTGTCATTTACATAAAGACAATCATTTTGCAATGCTGAGAAAAAACAAATGGACCATAACAGTCAAAAACATTTCATTCTTTTAAATAGGGCTTATGACCCCTTGAATGTTAATATACATATCAGCTAAGATAAATAACCCCCGCCCCACAACCAAAACCCCATAATATACTTATGCAAGACAGTGACCCGAATGTACAATGTATGAAGTGCAGTAAGGAATGAAATAAATGTGAAGTGCAGTAAGGAATGAAATCTCCATATTAAAAACAAAGTAAACAGAAAACAAATGTGCGCTACTTCATATGGATCGCTTAACTTCATATGGATTTCTTAACTCTTGAGTGCCAGGGAGGGATCCAACACAGTGCACTGTAATGTGTTGGATACCGCTTAGGCACTCAAAGGGCTAATGTGAACTTGTGTATTGAGTACATTACTGTCCACACCACAGAGATATTAACACACATTTTTCAAGTTCATGTTTTGGTTGCATAGTTTGATCAAAATATATTCAAGTATAGGCAAGTCCTAATTAATAACTTTATCATATCACGTCTTACAAATGGTTCCATATAGGAACCTCTTGCTATGTATTTATATATGTCGGCAATGAGGTTGGGGGCCTTAAAACCTGGGATGTATCAACCTTCATGGAACACAACCATACCTGTAGAGGTCTGCCCACCCACGTCTGTTCACTGTGTAAGACCTGAATAATATAACTATCCAATATGTTTTATTCCAGTGACTCGGACTGATTACAGGCTAATATGTACAGAGGGACCCCCTTAGAATACTGTCATGTTCTACACCTTTAAATACCTCTCCTGTGGTGCTTGGCAACTGTTCATATATAAAATATATTGATTTTACTAAATGTATACCATTATAAGCGTGAGATTGAAATGTGTGAAAAAAAGCTGCTAGAATGAGACAGAGAAAATATTTCCTAAGGAAAGTAAAAAGTCACAGTTCTAAGACACAATAATATTAACCCCTTGAGTGCCAGAGGTGTGATAGCTGTGCCTCTATAGTCCTGCAATGACCTGTCATGAACAATGAAGGGAAAGGCACCATAAAACTTGTGTAATATGGCGTCTCTAGTAATGGACCTTGGGAAACTGCAAACTGTTGTATTTATATGCAAAATTGCACAGAAAATATATGTGTTAAAAATTCATTAGTCACAGGCATAATGTGGACTTTAAATAAAAATTACATCTTGCAGCTAAAAATAAGTACAATATCCATTTTGCAAATGTTTCTCTAAATTCAGTAAGAAACCCAAATCTGCTATATTCATGCTTTCCTTCTGCCCACAATTTTACATTAAAATACACATTAACATAAGGAGTTCAATTTGCATGAAAGATGTCTTATTGTTACTGTTTTGGCATCAAGGTCCACCTTGTGTGCAACTCTTTATGTTAGCTTGCTTCTCAATCTCAAACATGACAGCCGGAAAACACCCTGGACAGGATTTCAGCTATTTATTTCCAAAATTAAAAGTGACAACTGTTAACCTTAATGCTGGATTGGCCATCACATGATTAACTCCGCTTACAGCTCTTAGGTATAATACAACTTTCTGAACTAATTTCTGAAAGCTTTCATTTATACAGTTTAACCCCCGTGAATACTAGAGAAGTCTTCTGTGCATTATTTAAACATTTGAACCCTTTCAGTGCCAGAGGGGTACGAGATGTCTATGATTAAGCGATGTTTAGAGTGGAACGCGTAAGACGCTGGGCATGTAACTCTCCACATTTAAGTGCCATTATGCCCCGCTCCCTCTACATGCCTTGAATTTGTTTCCTGTTTTATACATTCTTCAATAAATATCTAATAAACATCTTTTTTTATATATTCTTCAATAAATATCTTTTTAACGCTACCTCGCCTGGATTTGATTGCTGAATGAGTAGCTTGCGCTCCCGTAAACATTATCTTAAGAGATTTTGAGGCTCATTTGTTAACAGGAACTAGAGTAAATTTGGGGTAAACAATTATAGGGGAATTAACCCTTTGAGTGCCAGAGAGGTATCCAACAGATTGCAAAACAATGGGATGGAAAGTTTTCTAGCATTCAAGGGGTTACAAACTTCGTTTAGAACAAAGTGAAGGTTTAGAATTTGTATATATTCAGTGTGGTGTCCTTAGTTTGTTCCAGAATCACTCTAAAATTGTTTTTTGAACATCATCTTTTTGTCTCCAGCACCCAATAGGTTAAATGCATATTATCAAGAATCAGCTTTAGTAGAAACAAATATTCATTGACAAATTAATGGTGTTTTGATGCAAAAAAAGCAATTGGCACCTCCTTAGCGCCACTTCGCACATAAAATCACTAAATCTATGTATAACACAACAAAAATATCATTCACATCAAACAGGATAATAGCAATGTATTTCTATTCTCTAGAACAGTGGTTCTCAACTAGGGTGCCTTATGTTTTCTATAAAAAAATAACAAAAAAGGAATATTGAGTTTCCAATGCATATTTATGGGACTTGTTATACACAATATACTTGTTCTGATTATTCTGATTTTAGACATAAGAAGAGCTATGTATTATTTATTTGTTAATCCTTATTATGCCCTTAACAAATCCTATAATATAAAAGGCCAGAATGTTTGTCCGATGCAGTCATGCACAGTAAGCTTGGAGCAATGCTGTGAGCATTCTGTATGTTCGGGCAGTCTCTACTGCGCATGACTGCATTGCATGTGCCGCCATTGAGGTGGTGACAGTAAGCAGAGCAGAAACAGCCTCTTTACCTCACCGGATCTTGGCCCGTGTACATGGGTTTTTACACTAGTAACATATAAAATTTTAGGGGTGTCTTGCAAATCTTATATTTGTATATTAGGGGTACATTGAGCAAAACAGAATAACACTGCTCTAGAATCTTACTGATCATGTGACTTTGGGTGTCAGAGAATTTTATTACACAGACTGTACAGAGACAATTACAAGACTATGGAGCCTTAGGGTATCCAATTAATGGGAAGAACATATATATGGGAAAATGTTTCATGTTGAACAGAACAAGGGTACACTCACTGCTGAAGGAGTCTTCACTGAAAGATTATTACAGCACCAACTGGGGCCCAAAAAGCCTTTTTTATAATGTATTCTTTGTGACAGTCAGTGACTCTCCATAGTAAGTGATAGGAACAGTTCCACCAGATGACAAATATAGAAAACTGCAGTTTAAAAAGAGTGCTAATAATAATAAAAATAACAAAAAAGCTCCAAGATTGAGCTGTAATAACGTTTGAATGAAAAATCTCCCACCAGTGAGAGTAGACTTGTTTTACTCAATAAGAAAAGAGCTATGTCAGAGTGAATTTTATATTTAAACAAATATATACAGAATGTACAGTTGAAGAAGACAATGTACAGCTACAATAAAGATGTCACAGAATTGAAAATTGAAATGATGCTTTGCTAGTGATACTACAGAACTTAAAACTGAAATGGAGCTACATTTGTGATACCATAAAACTTACAATTGAAATGGAGCTGCACTACTGATGCCACAGAGCTTACAGTTGAAATGATGCTACAGTAGTGATACCACAGAGCTTATATTTGGATTGGTGCTGCACTAGCAATACCTCGGAGCACCTTTTAAATATAGAAACAGCGCAATATGAAAATATTATCTCATATGTCAAAAACTGAACTTCCTCCTCTACCAGATCGTATATGTATGTCACCCATCCTATACTTAGATTGTAAGCTCTACAGGGCAGGGACCTTTATACTCACCTGTTGTTCCCCTTATGATTGTCTCCATAAGCACTCAATCACCGCACTTATTGTACCCCTTCTATATTAAATGTACACTGTAAAGTGCCAAGTACACTGGTTGGCACTATATAAATAAAATATACAATAAAATACAATACCACAGAGCTTACAATTGAAATGGAGCTACACTAGTGATACCATAGTGCTTACAGTTGAAATTGCACTACAAGAGTGATACCATAGAGCTTACTGATATGGAACTACAGTCATTATATCACTAAGCTTTGCTTTTGGAAACACTCGTGCACACCATGTTAGGAGTAGAAAGGTAAGCGACTTCTCATTTGATGCAATGAGTTATCTACTTTGAGGAAATGTCTGATTTTAGGGGTTATTTTGATGTTTAAGTATAATTTCAGAGACTATCTACAGTGTGTTTTTTATGACCATGAAAATGTCAATTGAAATTCTTTTATGTTCTGTTATCACTTTGGTGTTCCAGGGAAGGACATACATTTGTGTATCTATACACACTGGGTATCAGTGCCACATATCTGGCATTCATATTTTATACTTTTTTGTTTGTTACACTAAGATCCCAAGATATGTTGAACAGTAAATTATGACTTTAATGTACATTTCCAAAAACGTCTATTTTAACCCCTTAAGGACCCTTGACGTACCAGGACCGTCACGGTCCTTGAACTACTCAAGGACCGATGACGGTCATGGTACGTCACGTACTTTTTACTTACAGCGCTCTACCGGGAGCACTGTAAGTAAAAATAGGGCCTGAAATAGACCGCTCCAAGATCGGAGCGATCTCTTTCAAGCCCCATAGTGACGCGCCGATACACGTGACAGGTCACGTGTACCGGCGCGTCAAAATGCCCCTATGCGGTCATTATGGGACGGAAATGTCCCATGACTGCCGGTCCTTAAGGAGTTAAACAAATTTTCCTTGAAGAAAATTCCAGCCATTTTCTGTGCTAATGCTAGCGAGATCTCCAATGCATTGTGAAGGGGTTAAAAATCTCTGTTTAAGTGCATGGGAATCTAGGAATTTCTATTTGTCCACCATGGTGCAGTTGGTTTACTCCAGAATAACTCTAGTTTGCTTTTATAAACATGGGCCAAAGTTCCCAGTATTCTGCAGAATTGTTCCTCTTATCTGTGCACATGGCCGTTCTTATTGGTTTTCCTAAAAACTGAATGTAAAGCCATAGAAGAATCATAAGTACTAATAAGCAATACAAACATCTTTAGATCAAGCACCTTTTCAATATTAGTCAAAACACAGAAGGGGCTTTTGTGGAATTTTCAACAATAAAATAAGAAACAATGATCATTACTATATATATATATATATATATATATATATATATATATATATATGGTTTTTTTTTGCTCAGTCATGAGCAGTGTGCCACCAATAAGATGAAATAAGAAAATAATCTGACTTAACCTCTTTGTTTCCAATAGCGCCAGCACAGAAACATAATAATGAGATGTGGCATCATTTTGACATTAAAATTAAGCTCAGTATTAAAAAGAAATGAACTTCGGTTTTGGAAGTCTTAACCCTTTGGTTTCCAGAGGGGTATGCAATGAACTGCAGAGCAATGCATTACATACTCCTTTGACTCTCAAAGGGTTAACATTATGTAGAAGTGAAATTGGTGCATATGAAATCTGTCGCGGGAAATTTATAGAGAAATGCTTATAAATGCGACATTTCATTGACAACATTTTCACCAGAATATTAATACCATGTATAATCTGCTTTTACGAACTGTAGCTGTTAATTAATTACTTAATTAATTTGCCATAATATTTATATTTGCAATGCTGCCCTTACTCTTTTATAAAGTATACCTAACTTTACCACCAGTTGTGATGATTTCATGACAGATCTTTTAAAATGACTAAGAATAGTTTTTGTAATTCTCTCCTGTGGTACATTACATATAACAGTGGAGTAGAGAAATTCTGGGTTTAACCAAATGTACCATAGGAGTCACCTAAAAATTCCGCAGATTGCTATTGATTTAAATGGGACTTTTTAATCCCTTGAATGATAGTGATGTCTCCGAGGCATTGAGGAGTAATGTGTTGGAGACCTCTCTAGTCTTCAAGGGGTTAAAAAAGCCCCATTTAAATCAATCTGAATTTGTATTTGTCCCGTATGGCAAAGTTGGCTTACTCTGCTCTGCTTTGTAATTTGCAATGCGCTATCTACTCCTCTGGCACTCAAAGGGTTAAACATACGGCCCATGGACTGCTTTGGAGATCTCTAAGCATGTAATGAATTAAATAATTGCCTGTAAAGGGGTTTAAAACTGCTACAGGGCATTGGATTGCTCTGGTCACATCCACAATTCAGAATGTGGATTTGGCCAGCACAGCTGAGGCACCCATCAAAATTTGGAGCTCTACACAGTTGCCTACTCTGCCTATTGGGAAATCCGGCACAGTGGACCAGAGTGGCGTGCAGTGCAAGGTGTCTAAGTATGCATCCTGAAATAGGGATGTCACATGTTGTTCAACCCTATGAAGACCAGAAAGGTGTGTAGTACATTGCACTCAATGAGCAACACTGTCCTCTGGTCTTCAAATGGTGAAATATGTAACCCTGCCCCAGCTGCCCAAGTATTCTTTCTCAAAAATAAATACATACACCTTTGAATGTCATAGGGATGTCCAATTGATTGGAAAACAATGTTTTGGACACCTCTTGGGCACAATGAAGGCCTTATGCTCACAAGAAAATTACCTTGTATTAGGCCAGGGTAGGGCAACCTGAGGCCCTCCAGCTAGGGTTGCCACCTTTTCTTCAAAAAAATACCGGCCAAGGCATTCCCTCCATAGACTTAACATTGGAAACAAGCCAATTTTTTACCGGCCTGCCGGTAAAATACCGGCTAGGTGGCAACCCTACCTCCAGCTGATGTGGACCACCTCTCCCATCATTCCTGGCCAATCAAAAGATGGCAATGGACTTGAATTGTAGACTATAACAGCTAGAAACTTCAGGTTGCTAAACATTGCTTCAGGCAAACCAAATGCCCCATAAAAGTAAACTTCCAATTTCCAAAACAAACTCCATCATCTATTGTAAACTATTGTTCTCAACCCCTTGAAAGATAACTTGATCTCCAGTACATGGTTCACTCTGCTTTGTAGTGCTCTCAAGCATTCAAGTGCTGAAGAACAACTTTTAAGACTACAGACATCTTTGGATATGTCCCAGTGGTAGTAGTTTTTGCATTGAGGCCCACAAAGCTACAACAGCAGGGTTTCCAGCTTGAGCACAGGAGAGTTGTTCACATACTCAGACTATTCCAGAGCTGGGAAAGCATCAGTTCCTGGTCTGTTAGTGGCACCTGGGGACACAGAGTGAGAACTACTGCCCTGTGGTAAAGCTGTATCGACCCAAGGATCTAATATGTCAACTTATCTTTCCTCTCTTTTTCTCCAACAGCATTAACATTTTATCAGGACCAGAATCAACAGTCACCTTCTGTGTTCCCCTCCATGGACAGGGCTAGATTTAAATTTCAGGCACCCCGATGCAAGGCACTCTAGGGGCCCTTAGTTCCACCCATGACCACCCCCAACTTCTCACATGGCTTTAATTCCTTGATTGTTAGAGAGATCTCCACTGCATTGCTTCCTAGTGGGAGTACATAAATAATATAAAATCTGCTTCCTGTGTAGTTCATTTGAATTGTTAGGATTTTCAAAATTTAGTCATTTTGGTACAGTGTAAAATGATAGACAGTCATAGGGCCAGATTCTAAAGAGGAAGTCCAATGAGGAGTTTGTAGCTAGCATCAACTGATAAAGTTATCAACTGTAATGGAATCAAGGACACATATGTTTGTTCAACAAGTTGTTTTATTCATAACAATACCAAAATGGATGTATGCAACATTTTACCATGTTGTTTTAATGCCAGAATGGATTTTTTTTACTGTTCATTTAAATGTTGCGTTCATATCAGTGCCAAAACTGACCCTTGCAAGTACAAGTACTTACTGAGGTGCTGCGCTCATGCCAAGTCTGACATGCCGCTTATAAAATATGAATGGTTGGAAGATAAAGCTACTTTTTAAAGTATATATTTGTCTGTCTTTTTACTATTGTTATGTTGTGTGTGCTTGTCATTGTGATAAACACTTCTATGCAACTTTGAATGTCAAAGTGATCTGCAATGCATTTAATTGTGTTGGATACCTCACTATAATTCAAGGGGTTCAAATGTCCATATTCAGCAATAATAATTTGAATTTTAGCCTGGCTTTGGAATAGACCATATGTACTAATGGCCCACTATTGGGTTTATTCAGCTCTGTGCTCACCCTGTTGCAGTTCACAGCAACTTCATCTTGCTGGAAGTCATGGGCCATGATAGCTGGAGAGCCTGGGGTGAATACGTCCTGTACTTGGACCTTACGACATATGACCAATTAAAAAGTCAGGGAAGGATCAACCTTGGTCTTAACAGTTGATGAGATCTACCATTCCAAACATCCCATAATAGCCATTGGCTAACAGTGAGCTGTATTCCACAATAGCCTGAGAACCCACTGCTACTAAACCCTGCTTTGGGCTGTTAGTAATTATGACCAATCCCTGAATCAGGGTATATTCAGCTGTGGGATATCCAGCTGTTGGGGCCTCCCTAGAATCCCTTGCCTGGAATAGGCTATTAGGGGATTTGGGAAGTCCTAGGATACAACTACTGGGGGATCCAAGGATGAATTTCCCCAGACTTATATTTTGGTCATATGTACTAGAAGCCCACACAGGGTGCAGTCAGCTGTGGACTCTCCATCTTTTACGGCTTATAACTCCCAGCATCCCAGAGTCAGAGTGTATTCAACCATGGACTCTCCAGTTGTTGTGGTTCAAGATTCTCAGCATCCACTGCTAGGCACTGGCTAGCTGGGAGTTGCATCTCCCAACAGCAGGAGAACACACAGTTGAATGCATTCTGATTTAGATCCTTGGTACAAATGGACTATTCCTGAGTCAGGATGGGGATACAGGGAGTAGTGAGCCACAACAACTGGAGAACTAAAGGTGGAATAGTGATATGGAGTGATATGGAGATGTATGTGGATCCAGTAGCCAAACATTTTATTGCTAAGAAACATCTGAGTTGTTTACCTTTTGAAACTGGGCATACAAAAGTGGGGTTCAGAGGGAGGGATAACCAGCTATTCCCAAGAGAATGTACCTTTGAGACTATTAAACCACCTGACATGATGAGAAGTACAGCCTTGTTAGTTATTTAAAGGGATAGTAATGAAATAACACTCTCCATGGCCCAAATACTTTGAAGATTAATTGTAGCTGTTTTTATTTTGAAACATTACTAGCCCTTTAACCCCTTAAGGACCGGACATTATGGGACATTTCCGTCCCATAACGTCCGCATAGGGGCACGTTGACGAGCCGGTACACGTGACCTGTCACGTGTATCGGCGCGTCACTATGGGGCTTGAAACAGATCGCTCCGATCTTGGAGCGGTCTATTTCATGCCCCATTTTTACTTACAGCGCTCCCGGTAGAGCGCTGTAAGTAAAAAGTACGTGACGTACCAGGACCGTCAAGGGTCTTTCAAGCAAGTTTACCCTTGACGGTCCTGGTACGTCAAGGGTCCCTAAGGGGTTAAGGTGTCAATAATGATCTTATCTTTTACAAGCCTGGAGCTTTGTAGTGTAGCATCCATTACTTTCCTCATTTGGATTAATGCAATGGACTTTTACAACATGACTAAGTACAAGTTACGTTTTATCCATTATGAGTGTGCCTGGTTCTATGTCCATTAAAGCTGTTTAATCCTAAGTAAGCCTTTATGTACCAGAGGGGTCCATCATACATTGTGAAGCAATGAGCTGCATACTTCTCTGGTTCTAAGAATGTTAAGATTTCCATATGCGTTGATCAGAGTTTGAGGTGTTGTGGTCCTGCGAGCAACTGTAATGTCTGCCTTCACGGATGTGACATGGAGGACTGATTTTATCTCTTGAACTAAGAAGCAAGATAACAATTCATTGATTAGGATTTTGTGGCCACAGTGAGGTAAGTGGGGGGGGCTTATTATTAGGAGTTAGTGTCCCATTAAGGGCTATTAATTTTTAACATATGCAGTCCAGTTATTAGGAACACATACCTAATATGTGGTTCACCTGCTGACCCTCAGATTAACCTCCTTTCATTAGTTTATGGACTTCAAGAGGTGTCTGGAAAGTCCACCTGGATATTGTCCCATGCAGATGTGATCATTCCTTGCAATGATCTCATAATGGACAGGGGTGTCATTGAGATATGGAGTCTCTTCCACCTAATCTCACAGATGACCAGTTAGGTTGACATTCAGGTACTGTGTAGGCCAATGAAGTATGGTAAAATCACCTTAATTCTCCTGGAATAATTCCTCAGTGATCCAAGCCTTTTAGCATGGAGTGTTGTCCTGCTGAAAGTAACAATTACAGAGTGAATGAACAGTGTCCATGAGGGATGCATCTGTTTAGCAATAAAATTCAAGAAGGCTTTGCATTAGATGTTGCTCCATCAGCATCAGCGGCCCTAAGTAAATGGTGAGCAACTGGTGACCCTTTAGCATCACATGACCCAATAGGCTTCTCCATAGATAATGAGTCTGTTTTCTTTTACTGTGGTAAAAGAATATAAATTCATATTACCCATATACACATCATATTTTCAACCCAAAAATAACC
Organism: Rhinophrynus dorsalis; assembly: GCA_037306005.1. Lineage (NCBI taxonomy): Eukaryota > Metazoa > Chordata > Amphibia > Anura > Rhinophrynidae > Rhinophrynus > Rhinophrynus dorsalis. The sequence goes on from CM074721.1 coordinate 439,668,304, forward strand.
TCCTGTTTATTATACCTCCAAGCAACCACCTTTTTTTTAATTTTAACCATAATGCATTTGGAGAACCTTGGGAGGAATCTGATTGTCTGTTACCGCCCTAAAGTGTGCAAGGAAAACACACCTCATATCACCTATACACCATTCTGCAGTCTTGACATCTTGCACGATGGGTCCATTGGTTCATGCTGGTGTTGCCATACCCTGGTCTTGCTGTCAGAGTGGAATAACTGGGGGAAGTTATGCACTAAGGCGTGATAAAGAGGTGATAAAGCAGAGATGACTTCTCCAGTGACATCACTTCTCCAGTTCCTATTTTATTCTATAGAGCATATTCACTAGGATGTCCAAAGTTGGATACATCTTAGTGCAGTGGCTCCATACAGTAACATAGGAGTTGGAGAAGCGATATCACTGGAGAAGTCATCTGAGCGTTATCACCTCTTTATCACTCCTTAGTGAATCTCCCCACTGGTGCCAGGTTTGTGAGAACAGGTAGAGCCAGATTTTCCATTAGGTAGAGTAGGAAAGTGCCTTGAGCTCCAAGTTCTAAGGCATGTCTCAGCTACACTGGTCACAGCCTCATTCTGAGTTATGGGAATGTCCGGAATGATCCTAGTGCTCTTGGTCTATGGAGCCTATTTTATTTACCAGAAATATTCAAACACAATTGCTCTCAGGGGGGTAGATAAAATACTGCAATAACACCCCTGGAGTCAATAAATATGAGAAGCACCTCATTGGCAAAACAATATATCTCGAAGTGAGATATAAAAATGTGAATAAAACATTAGAGAAATAGTGTTCAGAAATAAGCCAGTCCAAGATAAAAGTCAATGCACTGCAGAGCAATGTGTTGTATTTCCTTCTGACACTCAAAGGGTTAATGCAGCTGTAATCTAAAAGTGCATTGGCACAAACTCCCATGTCTTTATCCTATCTTGAGCTAATGATTCAGCCACGAAGCCTCATACCCTCTGTCAGTCTTTCAATATCTACATTTAAAGGCTCATTAAAAGACCGTTGCAATAAAGCACAGAGCTGTTAGCATATGTCACTTTTATTCACTGCTACTCTTTCAGATTTGGTATGTGGGTGGTTTCTGAATGTGTGGCATTCAATTATATCCCCCATCTTCTATGCAAATCTCTGAAATGTAAACGTTACATAACGACAGTTTTATTTCTTTGCACAGTTTAATTAAATTTGACAGGGAGAATTGATACTTAGTCTTTAGAATTGCCAGTTATTTCTTCACATCGTTTATTGTATTTATATATTTGCAGAAATGTGAAGCTGTGGAACGTGAAAGATATATGCTGATATCAGGGGCAAATCCAGGATTTTCAGAGATGGGTTTAAAGAAAACAAAAAACCAAAAGGGCGTACTAATACGATTCAGAGCTATATGTGCTGGAACTTATTTCTTAGTTGGGCACCTGCCTCACGCAATTTACTAAGCTACTTATGTTGAAAATTCTCATTTTAATATTGCTTGCACCATTCATTTCTTCTAAGTCTTGTTTAATGTTACGCATTAAATATGGCACAATTAGGACTTTCTGTCATTAACTGTTTGCATTCTAGAGGGGTGAGATAGCTCAGTTGGTTAATAAACTAGATATAGAAACCTCAAGGTCATAGGTTCTAGCCCAGGCAAGGTCAACTCCACCTTCCATCCTCCACCTTCCATCAGTACATACTGAAACAGACACAATCTCAAAGTATCCTTCCTGGTAGAATACTTTCATTACAAAAAAAGTTCAGATGGAAAAGCAATGCATTGTACACCCAAAGGGAGATTTTTCTCCTCTTCATTCAAGTCCATTGATGGTGAATTCACTGACATGGGTCTGTTGGAGGACAGCCATGTTGCTTCCTCTAACATAAGCCACAATTGAGGCACTAAAGAGACCCAATCCTGCAGGTCACAGAGATCTGTAGGGGAAATGAAAAGGGAATGGGTGAGTTTGAAGCTTTGTGAAGTTCTTAATGATGACGGCGTGTGTGCAAGTGTCCACTAGGGCAATCATAGTCTCCAAGAGTAATGTAACAGTGATGGATGAGTAGTGCATGTATAGTACTTACATTTATTTATACAGTACTTATCTATTGTAACATACGTCTGTTGTAAGGCGCCGTGTACACTGAGGGGTGCCATATAAATAAAGTTATACATATACACAATTTAGTTCATTTAGAAGCTGAAACAAGTATTTTTGTGCTACAAGTTACTAGACTTTGATCTAAAAATAAGAAATTAATAAATCCTGGAGCAAACCGCCTGCACTAAAAGGAACAACTTAAAATCCCAACTGACTTAAATGAGGCTTCTAACCCTTTGACTGCTAGTGATGTCTCCAAAGCATTGCAAAGCACTACTTAAATCAATAGGAATTTTAGACACGTAACGTTTAAAGGTTTGCTCCAATTTGTCTTAGTATATCAGGCTTAGTATGCCTTGCACCCATAATTCTCCATTCAAGATAACCCAGTGGTTGGAAATTTTCCATAGGCTAACATGATAATGTACACTGAGAAATAAGTTCAAATTTGTGAGAAAAAGCAAACTCAGATATAGAATCCCCTTAGTAATTATTGTAAAATAGTAAGTTAGTGAAATATTGTTATTTACCCCATTTTACAGATAAAGGGAAAATTTCTCATTTAATAATCTTCATTCCAGTTTTCAATAACCAAACTGAGATTTGGGTCCTGCTACTCAGAGATAACAAACTAGAGGAATCTAAGCGCAATGGGCGGTACTAATCAGCAGGGACACATTTAAATGGTTAATATAAAATATAAAACTGTGAATTGTGCACTGAAAGTTATGAGAGCTAAGTTCACATAGCTTGAAACACACACGCATTTGCCCTGCAGATCTCCGTGGTCTGCAAGGCTGGGTTACTTGAGTGCATCACTTGGTGCTTATGTTAGAGAAAGCAACATGGGTATCCATGTCAGTGAATTCACCAACAATGGGCTTGAATGAGAAGAGAAAGATGTCCCATAAGCACCAAGACAGGTGCTAACTTCACCCGACCTTGCAGATCATAGAGATCTCCAAGAGAAAAATAAAGTGAATAGGTGTGTTTTAACCCCTTAAGGACTGGAGGTTATGGGACATTTCCGTCCCATAACACCGCATAGGGGCACTTTGACGCGCCGGTACACGTGACCTGTCACGTGTATCGGCGCGTCACTATGGGGCTTGAAAGAGATCGCTCCGATCTTGGAGCGGTCTATTTCATGCCCTATTTTTACTTACAGCGCTCCCGGTAGAGCGCTGTAAGTAAAAAGTATGTGACGTACCATGACCGTCATCGGTCCTTGAGTAGTTCAAGGACCGTGACGGTCCTGGTACATCAAGGGTCCCTAAGGTGTGAAGCAATAGGGACTTGGTTTCCATAGCTGTCAGGACACAAATGATAGTTTAAAAGGGATAGTAATTCTTCTTCTTATTATTATTAATTATAATAATAAAAAAGCTGCAGACTTTATTCTGCTGCCTAAACAAGGCCTCTCAGACTGCTGATAGATGTTTTAGTCACAAGTTATAGTAGCTCAAACTTGCATTTTTTGGGTGCAGTACCTTCATAGCCTGTAATTCTACAGTGATGCTGTTGCCACACCATTCTATGGAGGTTTAAGGTCAACTGAACAGAGCTGACCTTAGGATGCTGTAGCAACAGTGCTGCCATACAGTTTCAGGCTATGGAGGTACTGCACCCAAAAAATGCAAGTATAAGTTGCAATGACTCTACACAGGAGGATACCCAGTAAAGGGGCGTAAAACTGGTGTGGGGAGGATATAAAGTTGTACGTGGCCAGCCAAGAACCTGTCAAAATTTGAAGATCCAGGCAGTTTCCTGTTCTGCCTACTGGGAAATTCAGCCCTGACTAATTCAGTCATGTACTAAAGAACATACAGTGTGGTGCAGTCACATGAGTAGGAAGCCAATGTCCCAGTGCAGATAATGAGCTTCCCATATGAATTCATACACCCCTTCAACCCATCTATAACAGCACTAGCTCCACCATAAAATGGAATGTTCTCGAAAAGTGTAACCCGAAAGAGCTGTTGTGGAACTACAACTCCCATCATCATCTACCAGCCAATAGTAGTAGTCCAAGGACAACTGAAGTGTAACCGATTTCCTACTCCTGAATTGCAGTGTTAGCCCAAATAGCTATGAGACAGTTAATCCCCCTTTGGTTTGAGACAGATAATTCAGTATCCTTTGTAATGAAGACACCATTATGAGTGGCAGGTGTCAGTCTGGTCCCTCTGTGCCCTTTGAACTCTGTTGTATTCTCAGCATGCTTTGGTAAGCTGGAGAGAAGATGCGTCAAGAACATGCACGTTTTAATTAAAAACTGAAGGCCTTATTCAACTAGATAAAGAGATGTGCTTCTGGAGCAAACCTCCTATACCATAGGGGACAAATTAAAATTCTCTTTGATAGATATGGTAATTTTAACCACTTGATTGCTAGAGAGGACTATGAAACATTGCTTTACAATGTCTTTAAAACCTCTCTAATTTTCAATAGGTTTAAAAGCCTCATTTAAATCAATGGTAATTTACTGAGGTAAAGTTTGTTTTCTCCACAGTTCCACCTGTAATTCATTTTACTAATTTATCCACCTAGTGCAGTTCTCAACCCTTTGAGTTCCAAAGGGTTAGCCACCCCTCTGGAACTCAAAGGGTTAAAACCAGAGATGTTTATCAGCATTATCTGCACATTAGGAGACTTATTTTATGTTGATTCCCAGATTTTACCCCAGCATTGAATACTTTATTATGGGGAATGAGGTGTATCATAATATATACTTACCGTCAGAAAAATGCATCTGCACACACAAAAAATATTAGTGGTCTGATGGATATGCCTTTTCAAGAAGAGTAGAATTGCTTAACCCCTTAAGGACCCCTGACTTGCAAAAACCGTCATGGCATGTCATGGAATTCAGGGGTCCTTGCACGGCTGAACACTGCTCGGGGACCACTGAATCTGATGCGCTAACTGCGTCATTAAGGGGTTAAAGAGAAAGTAAATTGTGTACACAAGAAATATATGTATACTAGTATTGAAGACCCGTGTACATGGGCCAAAGTGCTAGCCAGTGGCCTTGGTTGCTGTCCCGGGGGTAGTGGTCTGTTCGGAGCGCTCTGGATCAGCAGTGCCTCTGACTGGAAGCTGACGCATTTGTGCAGTCTCTACTGAGCATGACTGCATCGTTCGGCCATTCTCTACTGAGCATGACTGCATTGTTCAGCCATTCTCTACTGAGCATGACTGCATCGTTCGGCCATTCTCTACTGAGCATGACTGCATTGTTCAGCCATTCTCTACTGAGCATGACTGCATTGTTTGGCCAGTCTCTACTGCGCATGACTGCATTGTTCGGCCTTTCTCTACTGAGCATGACTGCATGGTTCAGGCAGTCTCTTCTACGTATGACTGCATCGTTCGACCAGTCTCTACTACGCATGATTTGGCCAGTCTCTACTGTGCATGACTGCATCGTTCGGGCAGTCTCTACTGCGCATGACTGCATCATTCAGCCAGTCTCTACTGCATATGACTGCATCATTCGGGCAGTCTCTACTGCATATGACTGCATCTTTTGAGCAGTCTCTACTGCACATGTGTGGTTACGCACACAGGGAGCTTCACATTCTAGCACTTTATGTTATTTAGATTTTTTTTATTTATTTAGCACTTTTTAAAAAAATATTCCCTGACATCAAGCTCATTCGATTTCTTTCTCCAGAGACTTTTCTTTCAGAGACTATGAAAGCAGATATATTTATAGAATGTTGCAAAATCCCTGAAGCACTATGTGCTCTCGATGCTTTAGAGACTTGTCTACATTGTTGCATTGTCGCTCTCTGTTTGTTTTTACAGTGTGTTGCAGAAAGCAATCTGGAAATAGTTCCTTATCAGGGGTATAAAAATGTTAAAAAAAAAAAAAAAAAAAAGATGAAAAAAATAATAATAAAAAGTGTAGGTAATTTAACTTTTATATATTATGCACTTGCAAAATATGTAAAGTTAGAAAAGGTCCGGGGGCAATTTGCAGATCCCAGACATGGCAAAACTGGTCTTTTATGCAAATCCTATTTAATAATAAAAATATGACCTACTGTAAAACATAATAATACTTACCTGATCTTAATCAATGTGGCAGACATTTATTGGTTATTCAAGTTTATGTAGCAAAATTTATAGTACTTTATAAACTAAGTTATGGACTGAAAATAGGTGGTTTGACTCCGGGGTGTCCAAGCTTTTTTTCTTAGGGGCCAAACAGAGGAAAAAGACAAGGAATTGAGTTCCAGATTCTATAAGATATTGTTATTATATTGCAGACTGATATATTAGTGGGTACAAGATCAGAGAGATTGCAGGCTTAATCCAGCAGTCTGTGACTAGGCTAACAAGCTACTGTACATTTGTCTATAACACATTGCATAACAGAATTAAAGGTTTGCTTTATTGCAAAAGATCAGGTAAGGATTATAGTTGTGTTTCACAGCTAGCCACTTTTAGTACTTTCATTGAATCTCCTTGGGTGGGATTTGAGTCAGAGTCCGAGGGCCATAATTTGGTCATCCCTAGCATAAACTCTTATTTCTTCATTAAAATTACATTATTTAGTAATCAGTGGTTCCTGATTCACTGTTTCTGTCTCACTCTGGCCCTTGAGGTAAAAAGTTTGGACACCCCTGGGTTAAAAAAAATGTTCCTAAATAATTGTCTCAGTGGTAACATTTAAAGCAAAATGTTTACAATTTTTTATAGAACAAAGTCCTACAATACCTATAAATATGCATGTGGCTTAATATTCGTTTAAATAATAATTGTTGCATTAACTTTTTTATTAATTACATTTCTTTATAATTCTATTTACATTTAAGCCTTTAAGGACCAGATAGGCATGTAATGCATTGCAAGGCAATCCATTGCATTGTTTCTCTTTAAAGTATTGGACATGGACCCAAGTGCATCCCATTCATGAATGAAGAAAGTAATTAATATATTTATTTATATAGCACCACAAGTGTTCACAGAACATTAAAACATAAGGTTTAAGACAATACAGGATTACAAGTGTTTTGCAAAGTGGAACACTAGAAGTGGGTCCCTGTTCGAAAGCTTTCAATTTAATGCAGTAAAAAAAAATATTGAAAAATATTATCCATTATCCTGGACTTGGAAATGAGAAACACAGCAACAGGAACCCCAAACAGCCTTCACTCCCCAGTCTTGATGGGGATTCAGGAGGTACTGCATCCAGAGGTTGTCGATGCTGGTGAAGTTGTATTAGAGGAGATGTTGATTCATCATCAGAAGGCAAGGATCACTGTTCATTGCCAGGAAGCTGCAGTGCAGGTGCTTGCTGGGATACAGGTAGCTATTGTGCCAACTTCTGCATGTGGTACAGACTCGTTGCACCCTTGCTGGGGTCTGGACCAGTGTCTGGATGGGGGTCACAAAGAAGCCAGCTGAGGCCCAATTTTCCAGGACTGCCACTGACTGTCATTTCCTGCTGAATGTCCTACACCTCAGTAGTCAGCCATGTCATTGTTACATGCAACTTCTGTTGTTAAGTGTACATCTGCCTCAAGGATTGGCTCATCATTCACAGGGTTTGATTGATGTCCCAGGCTCCTGTTTATGGTTGTTTTCAAGGTCCATCATCACCCTGTTGTAGGAGCCAAAGCAGTTGTCCCTCATGTGACATCTCACTTCATGAACCCCCAGGTGTAGAGAATCCTACTACCGCCTACTATTGAGCCCCTACTGGGGTTTACAGCTGTAGGGCTGTAAGCATGGTGAGAGTAACTGGTGCCTGGGTTCAATCCGGTGGTGCCATACTGATTGATGGTGCTGCCAGTGGTGATGCTAAGATGATAGTCAGTGGTGGTGGTGGTGGCAGGGTTACAGGCGGTGGTACAACAGGGGTGGTTGCTGCAACCTCTGCCACTAGATGTGAAACATCTTGGAAACCCCCAAGAGGAGACACTCTAGAGAAAGCTGGGCTGATGATGGGGAGAACATCTTGCCTTCTTCTTCCTCCTTTTCAGCCTTCTCCTGATTTTGGGCCACTATGGACGCTGAGATGTTGAAGCTGTGAAAGAAGAAAGGAAATAAATGTAACACATGGCTGTTTTGCACTTGTTTAAAAACAACTATACCATAGAGCATTGGCTCTCACCTTGTGCCCTCAGACCCACTAACAGGCCACAACTCTATGATTTCCAGCTTCAGCACAGGTGTTTCAATCACAATGACTGAGGCTCTGATCAACTTACCTGTTCTCTAGCTTGGTGATCTTCAATACCTGCTGTGCCCCGGGGTCAAAGAGGCCCTCAAGCTTTTGGAAAACCACTCCCATCATTCCCAGTCAGCCATTGGCCAGTAGAGGAAGATGTTAGTGGTAGCCCGCAGCAGATGGTGTTCCTCATGTTGCCCTACCCTGGCCTAAACCAAAGGAATGTTTTTGTGAACTTAAGGCCCTCACAGTGTCCAAAACATTTATTTTGCAACTCACAGGATACTGATGTCAACCAAAGGGTTAGAGAGGAGATTTGAACTAACATTTAGGATGCATACCTATGTCGAGGATACACATATTTCCATTTAAGGATGCATTGCTTTACAAAGTGTTGCACACCCTTTGGTCCTCATTAGTTTAAGCACCATGAGATAATTCTATTTTGGTATGCATAGTTAGAAAATTGGGGCAAGAGTACATGTTTCACACTTTAACCCCTTAAGGACCAGCGGTCCCGAGGTGTGGGGTCCTTTAAGGGCCAGATAGCGAAGTTTGAAGTGCCGGCACAAGTGACTGATCACGGGTGCAGAACGGGGGGCTGATAGTGGTTGCTCCGGTCTTGGAGAGGTCAATTTCGGTCCCGCAGGAGTGCTGTGCATAAAAAATATGTGATGTGCCAGGACTGTCATTGGTCCTTTAGGCAAAAACAGAAGTGACAGTCCTGACAAGTCACTGGACATTAATGGGTTAAGGACAAGAGGAGTGTTCAACACAAAGCTTGACAATGCATCGCATACTCTTCTGAGCCTTAAGGGGATGAACAACACTGGATATCTTTGAAAACTGAGATTATGCTTATGTGCCATGTCCAATCCCCTGGCCCAATCCAGTCATGATTTCAGGGATGCTGTAACAAAATACTTTTGGTCTCCCAGTGATGATTGAGGATTCCCTGTACTTTCCTCCTCTGTCCTGTGGTTGTGAACGACCTCTTCCTCCCTTACCCCCTTCTCCCACATGATACTTCTCCTGGCTTTCCCATACTCTCTTACACTGCTCCCCTCCCTCTGCTGCTTGCACAGGGACCTCTGGGCTTTCTTGCTGCTCATTTACAGCTGCAGCAGCATAAGTTCACACGCATGCATGCTTGATGCACACACACACACAAAAACATACATGCACGCATACACAAAGATTAACTCTCTCTCATTTTTGTTTACACACTCCCTTGTGGTAGCCAACACACTCTCCAAAGAAAATATAAATGCAGCAAATAAACAAAACAGGAAATAAAATGAAAAGAGCTGTAAAACAAATATATGTCAAATGATGATCTTACAATATAAACAGAATATACAACCAATGAAAAAATCAGTGAGAAATGAAATGAGGGATGTGGGTATAAAAGGGAAAGTGTGTGGAAAGAAGAATACGTAGGGGAGGGGAGAATTTTGTGGGGATACCTATATGTGAATGTGTATTAATGTGTTTATATGTATGTATATGTAATGCTATATTTGGCATTTTAGTGTAGTGTTGTATGTATGTATGGATGTATAAGTGTATGTAACGAGATCTGCGGATGGACGTAGCTCGTTCTGCCGGGTTTCTCAGCCTGCCTGTCGGCTACGATTGGGTAGTCAGCTCACTCTCACACATTCTAAAATTTTCCTGGAAAGCGGGTAAAGACAAGACCCTTGATACCTTCCCCAAAGTAACACACAGGACATGGATGACGTTTCAAGACTAACTCTTTATTCCTGGCTGAACTATCTCTTTTATGCAGGGTTAACAACATTACAGTAACTCCATCAACTAAATATACAAAGCATGTAAACATGAGTACAATGGGCAACCATGATTGTATTAAAGGAACATAAAGGGAACAAAGGGCTGACGTTCACATACAAAGGTTCAGAGTGTCCAGTGGAACAATAGAGCCTCAGACTTGGTGGCAGCTTTAATTGGCCGCGTCTTCTTTTCAGTCAATGGGCTGCCAAGCTACTGGCTCTTGGCAGCCAATCACGTAACCGCCGACATTTCCCCATGTTACATGAATGGGGTCCCTTTAAACTTGCACTGGCGTCGGCGACCAATCAGGGAACAGCCGACTTCTCCGTGATATTTCCATGGGACCTTTAATCGTACAGCCAGTGGAAGAGGGCCTACTTTCTTCCATGTTATCCCAATGGCAGCCCTTTAAGTCTTGTTGGCCAATGAAAATCCTGCCGGCAATAGAAGCCTGGGCGGCTGTTTCCCCCATTGTCTTCCCAGTGAACATCAGTCCTTTTTAAGAACGAAGTGTTGGAGCAGGTTGATATACTTTTACAGTAATGGCCTGCGGTCCGTTACAATGTATATTAAAATGCAAAGCCCAATTCTTATCTCAATTTACAAATTTCACTTCTTTTAGTACTAAACACTAACCTCCAACTTCTGAACACTGTGTCCTACCTCAATAAAGCCAGTAAAACAGCCAGAAAAATTGCATTAAGAAAAATCTTATATAGAATCTCAGAGTCGTCCCTCCAATCTGTTATTGGTTTTCAGTTTTTAGAAACCAGGAAGCAAGTTTTGAGCCATAAGCTTACCAGTTAAAGATAGACATTTGATAGCATTGCAAGATCACACAAGATATTGGTCAGGTTCACTACTGTAGCTTTGGTGGGAAGATTTTAATGGTGGATTCTGCTTTAATGTAATCAGCTGGATATTAGATTGAGTTTTTCTGCTGAATTGGAAAAAGACGCCTGGCAGGAAAACTTGTTTTTTATTTTATTACTTTGCTTGATACATTTATAAAGGGTTTATTTTACTACAACACAGTGCTTGGGTCTTCTGTATACAGATACGTTGACAGTGAGGGACAATGAGTCTATATAGTCACATCTCTTTAATCACTAATTCCTCTACATAGGAGGAAGCATATATCAATCACATTACTATTTCTACTACAACAACAACAAAAAAATTAAAGGGGTAGTAATACTTAATTTTCTAAGATTAGATATTGTATGTATTAAAGAAATAGTTGAAACCACATATGTATTTTTCCTATAACTTGCCTAGTTTACGAGTAATCATATTCTAAAGTTACCCCTCCTATCCCTTTTAGGTACATCACCGCTCTAGCTGACAGACTTGGATTCTCATCTGCAGACAGGACAGATAGTCTGGAGAGCTGAAACAGGAGTAGACACCAATGAAATCTTTAGTTGTCCCTGGTCCGCAGACTAGAACAAGCAGTTGAACACCAAGATGTTAGGCAAATTTTCTTTGCACAAGAGAAAATACAAGTAACTCTAGATATTTATTTGGGCCTGGTATGTTTCTTGTCAGGGAGGTGCAACTGATCTCACTCTAGGCACATAAAGCAGGGAATCCACTTCTGGTTTACCCTCAAATAATTAAGGAACAAACGTGGACTCCTTACTCGTTGTGTGGCTAGAGAGGTCAGCTACATCTCCTTGGCAAGGCCCATTCTAGGTTGCTGTTGCTGTTTTTCTCATGGTAAACAGCAAACAATTAACTGATGCTCAACGTATTGAATGCAACAAACGATAAATCATTGATAACAAATCCAGCTCAAAGGCTCACCTGCTTCTCGCTTCAGGGTGCTCAATCCGACTTGGATCCTCCGATATGATCCGTGCAATCCAGACAATACAAACAAACAAAGCGGGAGCACACCCGGCTCAGGTGGTTAGACTGAAAAAACGGTCTTCCAAATCACCATTAATTAATAAAAATTCCACTTTATTCGATATGATGAAATAAAATCCAGAGACATGGCATGAGAGTTAGCTACTATGAACAGTCTGACGCGTTTCGAGCATATCTAGCTCTTATTCATAGACAGTCTATGAATAAGAGCTAGATATGCTCGAAACGCGTCAGACTGTTCATAGTAGCTAATTCTCATGCCATGTCTCTGGATTTTATTTCATCATATCGAATAAAGTGGAATTTTTATTAATTAATGGTGATTTGGAAGACCGTTTTTTCAGTCTAACCACCTGAGCCGGGTGTGCTCCCGCTTTGTTTGTTTGTGCTGTTTTTCTCATGCAGAGGATATTTGCCTGATTTTTGGGGTTGGACTACATGTATGGACAGAATAAGACTGATATAAATATTGCATATTACTCCTCTGAAATATCATAAGAGGGAGAAAACCATAACACTAGTGTTGAGCGAGCATGCTCGGCCGATGCTCGGATCGGCTCGAGCATCGCTCTGCTCGGCACATGACGGTACTCGTACGAGTACCGTATGTGCTCGCCCGCCATGTTCGGGTCTCCTCCCCGCACGTTTTGCGGCTGCTGCGCAGCCAATAAACGTGCAAGGAGGCTCTGACATCGGTGTAATGCCAGCAGCCATGTTGGCTGCTGGCATTACACTGATTGGCTGGCCAGAACCCGTGGTCAGGTGCTGTATAGCACATGACCATCGAGTTCGGCTCAGTCTTAGCCAGGGAGAGCTGAGGATAGGAAGGGAAAGGCAGTGTAGGGAGGAAAAAAACCAAACTTGTGAAAAAAAAGAACCAAAAGTCCTTTTTAGGACTACTGTGTGTGGGGGCAGCAGGTTATTTTGTGTGGGGGGAAAAAAAAAAAAAAAAAAAAAAATAAATATTCTGTTTAGTGTGCAAAGTTGCAGATTAGAGCACATTCTGTTTAGTGTGCACAGTTGCAGATTAGAGCACATTCTGTTTAGTGTGCAAAGTTGCAGATTAGAGCACATTCTGTTTAGTGTGCAAAGTTGCAGATTAGAGCACATTCTGTTAAGTCTTCAAACTAAAATATCAAAGTCACATATTTCATTCAGTGTGCGTCGCCGCAGTTTAGCAGCACATTCTGTGTACTGTGCAGAGTTGCAGAATAGGAAGAAATACTGTTAAGTCTTCAAACTAAAATATCAAAGTCACATATTCCATTCAGTGTGCTTCGCCGCAGTTTAGCAGCACATTCTGTGTACTGTGCAGAGTTGCAGAATAGGAAGAAATACTGTTAAGTCTTCAAACTAAAATATCAAAGTCACATATTCCATTCAGTGTGCTTCGCCGCAGTTTAGCAGCACATTCTGTGTACTGTGCAGAGTTGCAGAATAGGAAGAAATACTGTTAAGTCTTCAAACTAAAATATCAAAGTCACATATTCCATTCAGTGTGCTTCGCCGCAGTTTAGCAGCACATTCTGTGTACTGTGCAGAGTTGCAGAATAGGAAGAAATACTGTTAAGTCTTCAAACTAAAATATCAAAGTCACATATTCCATTCAGTGTGCTTCGCCGCAGTTTAGCAGCACATTCTGTGTAGTGTGCAGAGTTGCAGAATAGTAAGAAATACTGTTAAGTTTTCAAACTCAAATATTAAAGTCACATATTCCATTCAGTGTGTGTCACCGCCGTTTAGCAGCCTATTCTGTGTACTCTGCACAGTTGCAGAATAGTAAGAAATACTGTTAAGTTTTCAAACTCAAATATTAAAGTCACATATTCCATTCAGTGTGTGTCACCGCCGTTTAGCAGCCTATTCTGTGTACTCTGCAGAGTTGCAGAATAGTAAGAAATACTGTTAAGTTTTCAAACTCAAATATTAAAGTCACATATTCCATTCAGTGTGTGTCACCGCCGTTTAGCAGCCTATTCTGTGTACTCTGCAGAGTTGCAGAATAGTAAGAAATACTGTTAAGTTTTCAAACTCAAATATTAAAGTCACATATTCCATTCAGTGTGTATCACCGCCGTTTAGCAGCCTATTCTGTGTACTCTGCACAGTTGCAGAATAGTAAGAAATACTGTTAAGTTTTCAAAGTCAAATATTAAAGTCACATATTCCATTCAGTGTGTATCACCGCCGTTTAGCAGCCTATTCTGTGTACTCTGCACAGTTGCAGAATAGTAAGAAATAGTGTTAAGTTTTCAAAGTCAAATATTAAAGTCACATATTCCATTCAGTGTGTTTCACCGCCGTTTAGCAGCCTATTCTGTGTACTCTGCACAGTTGCAGAATAGTAAGAAATAGTGTTAAGTTTTCAAACTCAAATATTAAAGTCACATATTCCATTCAGTGTGTTTCACCGCCGTTTAGCAGCCTATTCTGTGTACTCTGCACAGTTGCAGAATAGTAAGAAATACTGTTAAGTTTTCAAACTCAAATATTAAAGTCACATATTCCATTCAGTGTGTATCACCGCCGTTTAGCAGCCTATTCTGTGTACTCTGCACAGTTGCAGAATAGTAAGAAATAGTGTTAAGTTTTCAAACTCAAATATTAAAGTCACATATTCCATTCAGTGTGTATCACCGCCGTTTAGCAGCCTATTCTGTGTACTCTGCACAGTTGCAGAATAGTAAGAAATACTGTTAAGTTTTCAAACTCAAATATTAAAGTCACATATTCCATTCAGTGTGTATCACCGCCGTTTAGCAGCCTATTCTGTGTACTCTGCACAGTTGCAGAATAGTAAGAAATAGTGTTAAGTTTTCAAACTCAAATATTAAAGTCACATATTCCATTCAGTGTGTATCACCGCCGTTTAGCAGCCTATTCTGTGTACTCTGCACAGTTGCAGAATAGTAAGAAAATAGTGTTAAGTTTTCAAACTCAAATATTAAAGTCACATATTCCATTCAGTGTGTTTCACCGCCGTTTAGCAGCCTATTCTGTGTACTCTGCACAGTTGCAGAATAGTAAGAAATACTGTTAAGTTTTCAAACTCAAATATTAAAGTCACATATTCCATTCAGTGTGTTTCACCGCCGTTTAACAGCCTATTCTGTGTACTCTGCAGAGTTGCAGAATAGTAAGAAATACTGTTAAGTTTTCAAACTCAAATATTAAAGTCACATATTCCATTCAGTGTGTATCACCGCCGTTTAGCAGCCTATTCTGTGTACTCTGCACAGTTGCAGAATAGTAAGAAATAGTGTTAAGTTTTCAAACTCAAATATTAAAGTCACATATTCCATTCAGTGTGTATCACCGCCGTTTAGCAGCCTATTCTGTGTACTCTGCACAGTTGCAGAATAGTAAGAAATAGTGTTAAGTTTTCAAACTCAAATATTAAAGTCACATATTCCATTCAGTGTGTATCACCGCCGTTTAGCAGCCTATTCTGTGTACTCTGCACAGTTGCAGAATAGTAAGAAATACTGTTAAGTTTTCAAACTCAAATATTAAAGTCACATATTCCATTCAGTGTGTATCACCGCCGTTTAGCAGCCTATTCTGTGTACTCTGCACAGTTGCAGAATAGTAAGAAATAGTGTTAAGTTTTCAAACTCAAATATTAAAGTCACATATTCCATTCAGTGTGTGTCACCGCCGTTTAGCAGCCTATTCTGTGTACTCTGCACAGTTGCAGAATAGTAAGAAATAGTGTTAAGTTTTCAAACTCAAATATTAAAGTCACATATTCCATTCAGTGTGTGTCACCGCCGTTTAGCAGCCTATTCTGTGTACTCTGCAGAGTTGCAGAATAGTAAGAAATACTGTTAAGTTTTCAAACTCAAATATTAAAGTCACATATTCCATTCAGTGTGTGTCACCGCCGTTTAGCAGCCTATTCTGTGTACTCTGCACAGTTGCAGAATAGTAAGAAATACTGTTAAGTTTTCAAACTCAAATATTAAAGTCACATATTCCATTCAGTGTGTATCACCGCCGTTTAGCAGCCTATTCTGTGTACTCTGCACAGTTGCAGAATAGTAAGAAATAGTGTTAAGTTTTCAAACTCAAATATTAAAGTCACATATTCTGTGTAAGATGAAGAAGGCGGGTAAAAAGGGACGGGGAAGTGGACGTGATCCTGAAAGTTCAGGGCGCGGGTCAGGACGCGGAGAAACTGTGCCTGGTGCCAGAGCACAAGAAAGAAAGACATCCACCATACCTAGCTTCATGTGTAATTTTACAGGGCGTCGCAGGACATCACTCTCGAGGTCCGACCACTGCGAACAGGTGGTCGGTTGGATGACAGCTGATACTGCTTCCAGTCGGTTAAGCACCACCCTGTCTTCCACCAAGTCCACTCTCAGTAGCTAAGAGTCTGGTCAAAATAATCCTCACTCTGATCATCCTTCCTCCCACCATACACGGTCTGGTCAAAGAAGTGATCCCACACTGGGATATAGTGAGGAGCTCGTCTCATCACCAATCCTTCATTTGACCCTCTCTCCAAGCACGCTTGCAGAGGAACATGACATCTTGTGCCCTGATTCACAACCTCTAGAGGCTACCCAATCACAAGAAGATGACAGATGTGAACGGCATTTAAGGTCAAAGGAAGTAGTGGATGATGATGATGATGATGAGACACAGTTGCCATTAAATCAACCACTATTTCCGTCTCAAGACCTTGTTGAGGAGAATGTTATACAGTTGTCAATGACTGAGTATGTGGTGGGATCAAGACTTGAGGAGGATGATCAGAGTGAGGAAGTGGAGGAGGACTTGGTGGACGATGAGGTGACTGACCCCACCTGGGAAGGTGTAGAGCCGAGCGATGACAGCAGTCCTGAGGGTGAGCCATCTGCAGCACCGCAACAGGCTGGAAGAGGCAGTGGTGTGGCTACAGAAAGAAGGCGGACCGCACCAAACCGGCCCGCAAATGTTCCACGGAGCACCCCCTTGCGTAAATCTACCTTGCCAAAGGGTAGGTGTTCCGCGGTATGGCGTTTTTTTAAGGAAAGTGCGGACGACAAAAGAATTGTAGTTTGCAACCTGTGCCACACCAGAATGAGCCGAGGCATGAACACTAGAAACCTCACCACCACCAGCATTATCCGACACATGGCATCCAAGCACCGTAGTAAGTGGGAGGAACGCCTGGATCGCCCATCTGTGTCTGCAGGCCACACCACTGCCTCCTCTTCCCCTGTTTTCAGTGCCGGCCAATCGCCTGTCGAAGGCGCAGGCCCGCATACCTCCCGCCCTGCACCTGTACCATCTGAAGCACCATCAGCGACCACATCCACTTCCCTGTCCCAGCACAGCGTCCAAATGTCGTTACCCCAGGCATTTGAGCGCAAGAGAAAGTACCCAGCCACCCACCCACAGGCCATAGCACTAACCTCACACCTTTCAAAATTACTGGCCATCGAAATGCTGCCATTTAGGCTTGTGGACACTGAGTCCTTCCGCAGCCTGATGGCAGCAGCTGTCCCTCGGTACGCGGTCCCCAGCCGCCACTACTTTTCCCGGTGTGCCATCCCCGCATTACACCACCATGTGTCCCGTAACATCACCCGTGCCCTGACCAACGCAGTTACTGGGAAGGTCCACTTAACGACTGACACATGGACAAGTGCTTGTGGCCAGGGACGCTACATTTCCCTGACGGCACACTGGGTGAATGTCGTGGAGGCTGGGAGCGACTCGGACCCTGGGATGGCACGGGTGCTACCCACGCCGAGGATTGCGGGCCCTACCTCCATCATATTGGCTCCTCCTCCTCCGTTTCCACCTCCGAATTCTCTAAACGCAGCGCCACTCCCCCATCAGCCAGTAGCTGGAAGCAGTGTAGCACTGCAGTGGGGAAGCGTCAACAGGCCGTGCTGAAGCTGATCTGCCTTGGGGACAAACAGCACACGGCCTCAGAGCTGTTGCAGGGGATTAGTCACCAGACCGAGCAGTGGCTCTCGCCACTCAACCTGCAACCAGGCATGGTTGTGTGTGATAATGGGCGTAACTTGGTGGCGGCTTTGGAGCTCGGCAAGCTCACACACGTACCATGCCTAGCGCATGTATTTAATTTAGTGGTGCAGCGATTTCTAAAAACCTACCCCAATGTGCATGATCTCTTGACCAAGGTGCGCCGCGTGTGTGCACATTTCCGTAAGTCATCTACAGCTTCGGCCGGCCTGTTGAAGCTGCAGCAGCGCTTACAATTGCCAGCTCACCGGCTGCTGTGTGACGTGAGCACGCGCTGGAACTCCACCTTCCACATGTTGGCCCGGCTTTGTGAGCAGCAGAGGGCAGTAGTGGAGTACCAGCTGTTACACGGTCGTCGCCTCTCCGTTCAACTTCCTGTAATCAGAAGTGAGGAGTGGGAATGGATGTCAGACCTCTGCGAGGTTTTACGCAATTTTGAGGAATCGACACAGATGGTGAGCGGCGATAACGCTATTATCAGTGTAACCATCCCACTTCTGTGTCTACTGAAACGCTCGCTGCTCACAATTAAAACCGACGCTTTGCATGTGGAAGAGGTGGAAATGGGGGAGGAAGAGCTTACACAAGGTGATAGCCAGAGCACCCTCACTTCGTCTTCTCAGCGACAATTGGAGGAGGCGGAGGAGGAGGAGGAGGAGGAGGAGGAGGAAGACACGGTTGCCTCCGCTACAGAGGGTAGCCATGGAACTTTAGTTCCATCTCTTCAGCGTGGGTGGGCAGAAGAGGAGGAAGAGGATGAGGATATTGAGAGTCATCCTCCTGGTGAGGACAGCGAAATCTTGACTGTTGGTACTCTGGCACACATGGCTGACTTTATGTTAGGCTGCCTTTCCCGTGACCCACGCGTTATACGCATTTTAAACAACACGGATTACTGGGTGTTCACCCTTCTGGACCCCCGCTACAAAGAGAATTTCTCATCTCTCATTCCTCCGGTGGAGAGGACAAGCAAAATGGTGCAATACCAGAAGGTTCTTGTTGAAAAATTGCTCCAAAATTTTCCATCTGACAACGCTGGCGGCAGAGTACGTGCTACCTTGGCCAACAGAGAAGGGGAGAAAAGGGGAGCACACAGCAGTTCCGAGAAAGGCAGGGCAACACTCTCCAAGGCGTGGGACACCTTCATGACACCCCGCCAGCACCCTCACCCTGATGCGCAGCCTAGTGTCACAAGGAGGGAAAAGTTTTGGAAGATGGTGAAGGAGTACGTAGCAGACCGTGTCAGCGTCCTCAATGATCCCTCTGTGCCTTACAACTACTGGGTGTCCAAGCTGGACACGTGGTATGAACTGGCACTCTACGCCTTGGAGGTGCTGGCCTGCCCTGCCGCCAGCGTTCTGTCTGAGCGGGTATTTAGTGCTGCTGGTGGCATCATAACAGATAAGCGTATCCGCCTTTCCACCGACAATGCTGATAGGTTGACACTTATAAAAATGAACAAGGCCTGGATTTCCCCTGACTTCTCCACTCCACTGGAGGAAAGCCCCGGGGGAACATAAACTCACTTTATATATGTTATTTACAATGATGTGAATACTCTGTATTCCCATTCACCCCTTCCACCCAAAAAACGGGTATATGGTTGACTCTTAATCTTCTCATCCTCCTCCTCCTCTTCCATATGCCCTGTGCTATAATTTTTATATAGGGCCAGCTCACCAGCGGGCCCTGTGATATAATTTTTATATAGGGCCAGCTCACCAGCGGGCCCTGTTTGACAATTTTTATATAGGTCAGCTCACCAGCGGGCCTTCTCATATAATGTTTTATTGGGTCAGCTCTCTAGCGGGCCCTCTCATATAATGTTTTATAGCGTCAGCTCACTAGCGGGCCTTCTTATATAATGTTTTATTGGGTCAGCTCTCTAGCGGGCCCTCTCATATAATGTTTTATAGCGTCAGCTCACTAGCGGGCCTTCGCATATAATGTTTAGGATAGTCAGTTCTGCAGCAGACCCTCACCCATAATGTTTTAGATGGTCAGCTCAGCGCACGTTTCCCTCTTAATCATGGCCTCAGTTCTGAAAATCAAGGAAATTTTTGGGAGAATTTGCCTCTGCGCACGTTTCCCTCTTAATCATGGCCTCAGTTCTGAAAATCAAGGAAATTTTTGGGAGAATTTGCCTCTGCGCACGTTTCCCTCTTAATCATGGCCTCAGTTCTGAAAATCAAGGAAATTTTTGGGAGAATTTGCCTCTGCGCACGTTTCCCTCTTAATCATGGCCTCAGTTCTGAAAATCAAGGAAATTTTTGGGAGAATTTGCAGATGATATACAAGTAAATATACAGCAAATATTGTTTGGTAACAATTTTTCGCCTAAAGTCGTTTTTATTTTCCTTTTTGTGTGTTTTACGATCAGTCTGTAAAAATGGCGTACTACGGGCGAAAGATAGTTCCCAGCAGCGATGTTGGAGTCCAAGATGCATCCAGACATCCTCCCTATGCTGTCCCTGAACCATTTCTGTGGTGTTTCCATCCTTTTCTGCCCTTTTCCTATGGACCAGGCACCCTCCCCTCATCAGAGCAGGGGGTGCCTGGTGTAATGCTCGAGTCCTCCCATTGACTTCAATGGGGCTCGGGTGCTCGGCCGAGCACTCGAGCCTCAGGGGGTGCTCGGTCAGAGCACCCGAACACCCGAGCATTGGGGTGCTCGCTCATCACTACATAACACCTGACTGGGTAGTGGCCCAAGAACAAATGGTTATGTTTGTTCATTTTAGTGAGCATTTGTTACTTTTCTCTTTTACTGTTTTACAGCAAAAAACTGCTTTAAAGAACTAAAACATTCTGACAAGTTAGGATAATATGAAATAGCCTCATTTACAGGAAAATCTCTGTTACAAACTGATTTTATGAAAAAGTTGACTGTTTCTTAAGTAAAGGACACCTTTATCAATAATACATTGCTCACTCTTACTGGTACTCTAAGGGATAAGACAAAGTCTAAGTGGAAATATTTTATTGTAGTATGTTTTATATGCCACAGTTGAACACTTATTAGTGTCTCTATCTTTCATTTTATTGTGCCTAAAGAGATTTTATTTGTAATATAATATAATTAAAATGTATTGCTATTGTGTCAGTACAGCCAAACTGTCAACGTCTGTGCTTCTCTGTCCCTCACTATTATACACTGAGTTACCAGACTATTGCTGGGTAGAACACACAGGGAGCTAGAACACAAGGTCTGGACAGATGTCTTCTGATGTCATGGAGCCAGATTGGCATTACTGTATAAGGATGAACGTTTTGTTGTCTATAGAATTCAATAGAAGAATGAATCCCGTTCCAACAGAGCTTCCAAGCAATTTTGGGTTCTGAGGCAGAGAGGCATCAACTAACTCACTCAATTTCACATGAAGCTGACATTTGGACTCAGCTGAACACAATTTTTTGGATTTCCTTTCCATTGGATGGAAAATTGTAATGCACAGTCTTAACCTTCTCCATTCAGATTAGTGCAAAGGCATAATAACAAACGTGCAATTAAATAAGCTAAAAAAAGCATTATTCTGGAGCAAA
The DNA here is from genome assembly GCA_037306005.1 of Rhinophrynus dorsalis. Lineage (NCBI taxonomy): Eukaryota > Metazoa > Chordata > Amphibia > Anura > Rhinophrynidae > Rhinophrynus > Rhinophrynus dorsalis. The sequence goes on from CM074721.1 coordinate 439,689,778, forward strand.
CCAACTGTATCATAGGCAAGGAATGAAAATCCTAATTATTTAAAGGGGGCTTTTAACAGCGTAAATGTTAGAGATGTTTCTAATGCATTGTAAAGCAATGCATTGGAGATCTATCTAGCATTTAAGGGGTTAAAAGCCCCATTTGGGAATTTTAAGAAGGTTTGTTTAGCCCTACGGTGCAGGTTATTTTTTCCCAACTTGCATCTCTTTAGCTTATTGAATTGTAGCTCAAATGTGTAGCAATCAAAAGCTGATGGTCTTTGTCAGCTACACAACATTATCCCTGGGCACCAAACAGCCCAAAGACCAAAGTGTCTGTGATGCAGTTTTGAGTGCCAGGGCAGGGCAGCTTAACAATATCAGCCTGTTGGACATGCCATCTGGTCTGTCATGTTTCATTTGCGTATGACCTCTTGGCCAAAAAATGGGAAAGAAGTGGTAGAATGTAGGACTGAAAGCTCATATTATTGCTTTGACAGCTTCACTCATCTAGAAGTAATGGAAAATGCAATTTATATTTATACTCTCTGACCTTCTGTACAGCGAGTGAAACTATCTAATGATGGGACGTGGTAGGGGGAGAAGAAACAGATCTTCACAGAGATGGGATTTGTCTACATGTTTGCTTTTCAACCATTCAATTACAATCAAAAAATAAATGAAACATGAACAGTGCATCGGTTTGGTGGTGACACAATTAGTTTTTCAGCAAGTAGCTTTTGGCTCTATGTCTTGCCAAAGTCTGGTGGTACATTCCTTGTTCCTTTAGATATGGATTGTCCAAATCCTGTCTCTGGGAAAAAACGCCCCTCTGTTTGTAGGTATGTCATTAGGTCCATCAGGAGGCAAAACAGACACCATTGACTCAGTAACATATTCTTACTACGCTCTTGGATTTTCTAAAGAGATCCTCCTGACACTTTAATCCTATTAACCACCAGGAATAAACTTGGGCCTAGTACTCAGTAACTGCTTTTACCAGTTTAGAAGACGAAACTGCTCTGAATATATAGCACTGAATATATAGCGTTGTCTTGAGAACTAAACACTAACAAGATTGTACACAAATTATTCAACTTAAATTACACTGAAAATTAACCCATCAAGGACCAGAGAGGTCTACAACACATTGTGAAGCAATGTTTTGCAATCCCCTCTGGTCAGGTTTAACTTAACCCCTATGATGCTAGAGAGGTTTCCAGTGCATTGAAAAACAATGAGTTTGGAGCCTTATATATATTCAAAGGGTTAAAGGGACACTAATGTCTCATATAAAATATGCTTGTTTTGTAGATTTTTAAAAAATAAATTATGTGGCACCAATCCTATCTCTCAAACCTTTATGGTTTGAGAGATATTCGCTTGTAACGTTCCCCCCTCCCTCCCCTTCTCCTGACATCAGTGTCTAGCTGACAGCAGGAGATCTCGGTACAGAGACCAGCCTGAGGCTCTGCAGCAGAGCCGAAATCGTGTTATTTAAAAATAATTACTTGTTTGGAATGGTCTACAAAGTGTGCCTGGTTTGCAAGCACACTTTGTAGACCGTTTCCATAAAGTGGTTCTTTTTAAATAACGTGATTTGGGCTCTGCTGAAGAGCCCCCTCCAGTCGCAGGACTCGAATCTTTACAGCTGACAGCAGGAGAGAGGGAACTTTTGCAGCTAATATCTCTGAAACCATAAAGGTTTGAAAGAGAGGACTGGTGCCAAATAATTTATTTTTTAAAGGTCTACAAAACACAAATAATTTTTTATGGGACATTACTGTCCCTTTAAGTAAAACATCAAAACTACAAATGAAAATTCAACCCTTATGTACTCTGTATGTCTCCCATTACCAATTTAAAACATTGGGAACATTTTCATTTCATACAGTTGGTTTATTCCAAACTTGCTCCATTTTAACTTGCTAAATAAGGTAGTGTAACCAGAGAGGACACCTATGGTGCTGCTGGGGGATATAATTGCTGTGAAGCTCATCAGGAGAGGAGAGTTTCCAGGTATGGTTATGGATATGGTTTGATGTAACCAATGGTATTGGAAGTTATATTATGCGGTAATTAATTCTATTGAAAACCGTACTCTGAGGTAATAATCAAATGCATTAGAAACAGTTTTCATTGTTATACAATAGTGGCCTGGATTCTAAACACAAGATAACTTTATCAAGGGATTTATCTAAACAAATTATAAGTAGATTTTAATATGAATCTGATAGATAAACCCAGTTTATAACATTTATCAACTACGATGTAATGCAGGCCGATATTAGAAACTATGGCCTATGTTTATAAAAGCAAACTGGCGTTATTCTGGGTACAAATATAAATTCCTGTTAAATTGGGCTTTTAACCACTTGAATACTAGAGAGGTCTCAAATGCATTCTGAAGCAAGACTTCTCTGGCATTCAAGGGGTTATAAAGCTCTATCGAAGTGCATGGGAATTTAGGAATTTTTATTTGTCCCCTGTGATGAAGTTGGTTTACTCCAGAATAATTCCAGTTTGCATTTATAAATATGGACCTATGGTCTTTATGCACAAAAGAAAATTTGAGCCATTCTGTGTCACACCAGTGGCACCATAATGGAAAAATAAGATTTCCATAAGACGACATTGATTCAAATGAGTCTGGTCTGTTAACCCCTTGGATGCTAGAGAGGTGTCAGTGGCTGGTAAGCAATGTGTTCTAGACCTGTGTATTACTGGAGGGGATCAAGTCCTATTTAGATCAATGATACTTTTTATTCCCCCCCTAAGGTACAGTTTGTTTGTCTCCACTTTTCTTTTGTTCATGTGGCCCCATTGGTCTTATTTCTAAAAGTGGAGCAATTTTGGAGTAAACCAACCGTACCAAAGGGGATACATAAAAATTCCTAAAATTCACATTGATTTGAATGGGACTTTTAACTCTTTCAATGCAAGAGATGTCTCAGAGAGCTTGCTAGCATTCAAGGAGTGAACAACCCCATAGGAGTGTTTATATGTCCCCCTGTGGTTCACTTGGTTTGCTCCAGAATTGCTCCATTTTTCTCTTTTACATAAGACCCTATGGGCTATATGTATTAAACCTTTCAGTGCCAGAAGGCTACGGAAAGCATTGCTTTGCAATGCATTCTGTACATCTCTGGCACTGAAAGGGTTAAAGTGGAATTGCACAATTCTGATGCAAACCAACTTCACCACAGGGAATAAATAACAATTCCAGTTGATGTAAATGGAAGTTTTAACTCCTTGACTGCAAAAGAGGCCTCTAAAGCATAGCTTCTTCATATGTTTTAAGACCTTACTAGCATTCAAAGGGTTAAAAAGCACACTTTAAATCCAGGGAATTTCTATACATCCCCTATGGTGAAGTTGGTTTGCCCCAGAGTCACACCGCTCCACTTTTATATGTACTGTTCCACTTTTATACATAAATCCAATGGCACTGGAAGCAAGGTAGGATTTACATCCCAGGCTCCCCTAGACAAAGCACTCTAGGCGCCCTTAGCTCCGCCCATGACTACACACCTACTTCTCCCATGGCTCCGCCCTTAGTCCACTAATTCCTGGCACAGAAAATCTCTTTGGTCTATAACAAGCAAAGTCAAAAAACGTTTTAATCCCTTGATTGCTAGAGACATTTCCAGTGCATTGCGAAGCATATTCCGTGGGATTAAAAAATATCTTGTAAAGGGATATAAAACTGGCACAAAAGCACCAAGACTGTTTTGGCCACACCCACATTTCAAAATGTGGGTGTGGCCAGCACAGCTGATGAATCCCTCAAAATATGGAGCTCTAGGCAGCTGCCTACTCTGCCTGTTGGGAAATCTGGCCCTGACTGGAAAAACCATTAGCTGAAGCTACATCCTATTGTAACCAGTTGTATAGAAAGTTGACTTGTGTGGTAACCAATTACAAGCAATGTTCTATAGTAACAAATGGTGTTAGCAGACACAGTACATTGGGGCACATATTAGAAGACACTAATGGAACAATACTGGGGCACACCAACTGCACAAAGGTTGCCCAGTTGATTTAAATGACGCATTTGATCCCTTGAAAGCTAGTTGTAAAGTGTTAGTAATGTCCCAGAAAAAATATTTATAGTTTTGTAGTGCTTAAAAAATAACTATATATGCAACAAATCCTGTCTCTCCCACCAGGGGAGGGCTGGTCTGGGGGGCAGGGGGGCAGTTGCCCCCTGGGCCGGTCAAATTTCTGGGCTGGTGGGCCACTGCTCCTCACTAAATCTCCCAATTGCTGCTGTAAATGGAGCTACACTAGTGATACCAGAGAGATTACAATTGAAATGGAGCTACACAAATCACACCACAGAGGAACAATCCAAATGGAGCTAAACTAGTAGCATAAACCATTTCTCTTGTAAGCTCTATAGTAGTGGGCTTGAACGATATAGAAATGGGCCACTTGAATGTATTTGCCTCCTGGGCCAAAAGTTGCCAGCCCTCCCCTGTCTACCGCTATGGTTTGAGAGATATTAGCATTAAAAGTTTCCCGTTTCCTGCTGTCAGCTGTAAAGCTGACAGCAGGAGATCTGTGTCGACTGACACAAGGAGGCTATGCAGCAGAGCCGAAATCATGTTATTTAAAACAAATTACTTCATTGGAATGGTCTACAAAGTATGCTCGCAAACCAGGCACACTTTGTAGACCTTTCCAATGAAGTAATTCTTTGGAAATAACGTGATTTCGGCTCTGCTGCAGAGCCGCCGGTTGGTCCCCAGACAGGATTCCCTTGCAGTCAGCACAGACTTATGTCAGGGAAAGGGGAGGGAGGGGGGAACTTTGAATATGAATATCTCTCAACCCACAGAGGTTTGAGAGATAGGGTTTGTTGCATATAGATTCATTTTTAAGCACTACAAAACAATAAAACATTTTTCTGGGACATTACTGTCCTTTAAATAAAAAATGGCCAACATAAGCAGATGTGATTTTGAAGCCCTTTCAAACCCCACTCATTATAAAGTGTTAGTTCCACTTTAAGTTGTATTAACCCTTTGAATGCCAGAGAGGTATCCAACGCATTGCAACGCAATGCATTGGATGCCTCTCTGGCGCTCAAAGGTTTAAGGTGTTAATGTTTTTGGCATTAGTATTCCTATAAATTTTAGCACACTGCTTTAATCGTATTCACCATTTAAAGATGCAATTTATTTTTCTTTCAATAAGGATTGAGTAATAATAGTATGCTAAGGCCTGAAATGAAGTAGTTAATAATATCTGCGGCAGTTTAATCCACAAGTCTGTCCCCTGCCTGCCCTTATAATCTCCTGGCATGTGCTGGTGACATCACAAGACACCAGCTCCAAGTTCCCTGCAACTGTCATTAAGTGCTGCAACCAAATGAAAAATGACTGGGAGACACTCTGGCTCCCTTCAATGACCTTGGGTATTATTAGAATGACCCTTCTTTGGCTGGACCAAGAAACAAATCTTTCTGATATCATCACAGAGTCTATGCAGCCGACGCTTGCTTGGCTGATAAAAAAATATGAGGCTGTGCACACAGAGCAAATACAATGCAACAGTCTGCCTATGCAAACAGACGGAAAATTGCAAGCTGCACCTCTTTGAAGAGTATAGTTACTGTTAAACACCAAACAATGTCAAATGGTATTTTGTTTTCTTTACAATATTCTTTTCCAATTATACGATTCTTTTATTCAGAGTAAAACCATTGTATGGATTATTTAACCCTTTTGCAATGCGTTGTACACCCCTCTGGTCCTCAAAGGTTTAAACTAATAGCCTTGCTTTACTTTAACTATTATTATTTTTAAGTATATATCAATTTATATTACCTTGTACCTCAGAATCGGCTATTTCACATTTATTGTCATTTTAGTGATGACAGTGCCCTCTTTTTTTTTTTGAGTCTTTAACCCTTTGAGTGCTGGAGGGGTACGCAACGCATTGCAGAGCAATGCATTGTGTACCGCTCTGGCACTCAAAGGGTTATATATGTCTAAGTCTCAACCAGTCCTGAATTTTCCATTAGGCAAAACAGGCAACCAAATGGAGTACCACATTTTAACCCTTTGAGTGCCAGAGGGGTACTGAACGCATTGCTTTGCAATGCCTTCCGTTCCCTTTTGGCACTCAAAGGGTTAAAGGTTTTCTCAGTTGTACTGGTCAAACCCATATTTTGAGACAAGAGTTGAGTTAGAGAGATTAAAATGTCCCTTTACTGGTTACCAGTTGCTGGTTTATTTAATAGTAAACACACCTCTATGCTGAATGCTGGATGGGTCTCCAGAGCATTGCAAAGCAAATCACTTGAGTCATCTCTAGCAACCAAAAGGTGTTTTTATGTGATTTTATGTAAAGGGTAAGGATATTTTCTGTGACCAGCAACAGTGGATTGGGATGGGCATACCTGGGAACTTCCGTTTCTGGAGTCTCCAAATGGGAATCCTCTGGTGCTGCTGGGGTATATAATTGCCATGAATCGCGTCAAAAAGGGGCATGGTTTACCTATGATTGGGGGTGGAGCTTTCTGGTGTCATCCCAAAAGTAGGAGGAACTGGGTGGGGAAAGAGGAAAAGTGGAACTGGGTGGGAAAGAGCAGAAGTGGGCAGAGTTTAAAAGCAAACTTCCCACATCCAGAGAATTAGCCTCTTCACCGGGGACCTGGTAATTCAATCTCAAAACCAGAATCTCCAGGGCAAATCTGGAGAGTTCACTGGTATGGGGAAGGGAATGTGATCATGTGAGGATTGGAGGTTTGGCTGTGGGTTGGACTATGGGTGATAAGACTACCTTGCCTACACATACATCCCAAGTGTCTCTCTTTAGGAGGGACTGTCACTCTTTGAAACCCAAATCACTCTGTACCTCTTACTCTAGTGTCCCTCTTTTTAGGAGATCAGAATGTGTATTATATGTGTGTATATGTGTATCACAGTACTCCTAAGCAATAAAACTCAAATTAAAGGGATATTAATGTTTCAAAATAAAAGCAGCTCCAATTAAGCTTCATAGTATTTGTACCATAGACAGTGTTATTTCAATACTGTCAGAGTTGTAGTTCAAGAGTAATTGAAAGATAAAGTTTCCCCCTCCCACCCCTTTTACCTAGTGTAAGCCACCTCTTCTCAGATGTGTAATATGGTTTTAAGACCAGACAGCTCACAGCAAGGGACAATCTTCTAACTGTGAGAACAATGAAAACCCTGCATCCATTGACAGGTTTTTCCCTTATACTAATTGAAGATTGTCCTTCTCTGTAAGCCATCTGGACAACACCCCTCTGTTCTGAGGTGAGCACTGCTACACTATCTTTCAATTACTCTTGAACTACAACTCTGACAGTATTGAAATAACACTTTCCATGGCCCAAATCCTAAGAAGATTAATTGGAGCTGCTTTTATTTTGAAACATTACTATCCCTTTAATGTTTGACTAAAATTGACTGGTATAAGTGTTTATAAATTAGTATGTGCAAATAAAATACTTTGATCTTGCAATAAATAACGCAGTTTCTCCCCCAGAAACACTAACTAAAACAGTGATTTTCATCTCCAGTCCTTGGGGCATACCGCCAGTTCAGTTTTAAAGGATATCTCTAATTAAGCATATGTAGCTTAATTACAATGACTGAGTCAGTGATTACTCACCTGTGATGAATCAAGATTAACCTGGAGATCTGCACTGTTGGTGTCCAAAGATTAACATTGAGATACAATGACTTAATCCTCTGAGTGCCAGAGGGGTACGCAACGCATTGCAAAGCAATGAGTTCCGTACCCCTCTGGCAGTCAAAGGGTTAAATCAAAAGTATCCCTCTTTGGTCATTTGAAATGTTGGGAGGTATGCCAACGGGTGCCTGATATGTAAATATGATCCTCCTGGACTCAACTGTGACTACAAAGGATCACAAGAACTTTCCCTGTATGTCTGACTCTTTTCTCTCACTATTCTCTGTTAGCTAAGCATCAGACACACAGGGGTAGCAAGTTAACATACAGAAGCTGATCCACTAGTGTTGAGCGAGCATGCTCGGCCGATGCTCGGATCGGCTCGAGCATCGCTCTGCTCGGCACATGGCGGTACTCGTACGAGTACCGCCATGTGCTCGCCCGGCATGTTCGGGTGGCGGGGATCTGTGCCGAAGGAGGCACAGATCTGAAGACGCTCCGCTGGACCACCAGGGACTGGAGGTAGGGGGCATTGCGGAGATGAAGGGGGCATAGCGGAGATGAAGGGGGCATAGCGGAGATGAAGGGGGACATTGCGGAGATGAAGGGGGCATTGCGGAGATGAAGGGGGCATAGCGGAGATGAAGGGGGACATTGCGGAGATGAAGGGGGACATTGCGGAGATGAAGGGGGACATTGTGGAAGGGGGGCATTGCGGAGATGAAGGGGGCATTGCGGAGATGAAGGGGGTATAGCGGAGATGAAGGGGGACATTGCGGAGATGAAGGGGGCATAGCGGAGATGAAGGGGGACATTGCGGAGATGAAGGGGGCATTGCGGAGATGAAGGGGGCATAGCGGAGATGAAGGGGGACATTGCGGAGATGAAGGGGGACATTGTGGAAGAGGGGCATTGTGGAGATGAAGGGGGGCATTGACCAGGCACCCTCCCCTCATCAGAGCAGGGGGTGCCTGGTGTAATGCTCGTGTCGCCCCATTCAATTCAATGGGGCTCGGGTGCTCGGCCGAGCACTCGAGCCTCCGGCGGTGCTCGGTCAGAGCACCCGAGCACCCGAGCATCGGGGTGCTCGCTCAACACTATGATCCACTAAGTACTGGTGAGATTATGGGGTCAATTCAACTGCAGCATAAGTGGCAAGTAAAAATTTCTGTTGACTTACATAAGCTTTTAACACCTTGAATGCTACAGAGTTCTGCAACAATTTGTTTTGCTATACTTTGGTGACCTCTTTAGCATCCAAGTGGTTAATAGCCCCATGAAATGAATATAGATTTATGGAATTTTTATTTGTCCCTTATGATGCAGCTGGTTTGCTCCAGAATTTTACAGACCGTAGGATAAAGGAGCTCATGTCACTTAAAGTGAAAAGGAAAGGAGGACTGAAGATGAGAGACAGGTGAGAAAAGGCTCTCCTGTCAGAATATCTCACCCAATCTCCCCTATGGTTTTCTGCACTAACAGCTCCATAGATTAACAAAAGAACTGGAGAAATGCTCTCACCTGAGAGAACAATCTTGCTATCTTAGATGTCCAAGTTCGGTCCTTAAGGGCTACCAACAGGCCAGAATTTAAGGCTGTCCTTGCATGAGCACAGAAGGGTCTATCAAACTGAATGAGCCACAGATTAACTCACCTGTACTTATTTGGTGATATCCATAAATCCTGACCTGTTGGTAGCCCTTGAGTACCAAACTTGGGCACCACTTTGCTAGAGTAACTGCTCTCAGTCACCATCTTCTCACCTTAGTGTTTTAAAAGGACCCCAAGCACTAATGCTAAAACAGATATTGCCCTTTTATGTAAGATCAGCCTGTAATATTTACAGAGCTAGAAGTAAAAGTTTCCCTACCTTCCTAAGATATACAAATATGAAATTACATATGCTGTTTTTTAAAGGTTGGGGAAGCTATATGCTTTGCACATCTCACATCCTGCTCTATCTTATGCAGTAGAACAGTGGCTTCAAGTCTATCCTTAGGGACCACTAACAAGCCATAGGATATATATTTCAAGTTTCTAATTAAAAATAAGTTACAAATAACATTGTGACTGATTTGAACCCACCTATTAAACAAGATAGTGACAGAAATGCAGCTCATGAGACAGAACAAAAGTGAACTTCCAGAAAATGCAACAGTGACCTTCAGAGACATACAGCACAGTCAATAAGCATTACGACAGTGACACAAGTTTTGACTAAGAGGGTAAAGTACACACTGTCAGCTTTATTGTGAGGGTATTTATATCCTTAAAGGACCAGTAAACTTTTTTTTTAATGAAAACACATATTTTATAGATCTTTTCCTGCTGAGTAAAACAAGGTCACTCCCACTGCTGTCAAATGTTCTATTCAAAATTTATAACTGTTCAAATAATCAGGAAGTGAATTTACTGTGTTTACTTCCTGAAAGTTCTAACTGACAGGAAGTGACAGGCAGTTTCTATCATATGCTGTGGATAACTGTATATCACTGACTTTCTTGACTTTCCTCCTCCATTTCCTTTCAATCTTGTCTTAGCATGTGAAACACATACTAAATTGGATACATGTCAGGTGATTGATTTGGCCAGTCAAGAACATTTTACTTTTTGCCCTGAAAAGACATTTTGTTAAGGTTATCAAGCAAGACAAGGAGTCAGATGGTATAGTTAAAATCACATTTATTTTGGATAATAAACAATAGGCAATAAATGAATATACTATAAGCAGAGGGTGACTGGAGAGGCTAGCGACTCTATCAAAAATAGGAGCCTGTTGACAGGTCAACTACGTCTGCAGGAGAACAGGCTGAAGCCAACTGGTAGTCTCGGGGTAATAGGTGAAATGCACACAGAACCTACAGTCTCCCGAAATATAGCAACAAGGGAGACTACTGACTCACGCCTGCAGTCAGTAAGGAAGAGCTCGTCTCCAATAAGGATGGCAAGAACGGAGACTACTGACTCACACCTGCAGTCAGTAAGGAAGAGCTTGTCTCCAATAAGGATGGCAACAATGGAGACTACTGACTCATGTCTGCAGTCAATAAGGTAGGAGTCTGCTAGAGCCCCAGGTCTGCACCAGGATGGATGTCTGTGGGGAACGGAGCCACACAGCGGAGTGAACAGACAGAGCCACAGGTCAGCACCAGCCAGGATAGTCAGACAAGCCAGGTTCATACACGGAGCTGTTCGTCAGCCAGAGCCACAGGTCTGCACCAGGTAGGATGTCCAATAGTAGTAGGCAACACTGGGAGGATAGTTGGACAGAGCCCCAGGTCAGCACCAGGTTGGATAATCAGACAAGCCAGGATTATACATGGAGCGAGTAGTGAGCCAGAGCCACAGGTCTGCACCAAACTGGATGTCTAAAGCCAAAGGAGCGCACAGGTAGAATGGTCAGACAAAGCCACAGGTCAGCACCAGAATGGATAGTCAGACAAGCCGGGACATACACAGGATACAGGAGCAACAGGAACTAGAACTGCACTGAACATCGATGTAAGGGTAATTATACACAGGCCCAGAGAGGTTTATAAAGGAGTAGGAGAAGGCAGGACCAATTAGATCCCCCAGACTGGGCCTATAACAGGCATCCAGGCAAGTGCCTGATTAATGATGCCAGTAACGAGAAACATACGCGACCAGGCCACAGGCAAGAGGGACTGAGCTAGTGACGCTGGAGCGTCAGTCCAGAACCCTGCTCCCGGCCGAATGGTGCAGGCCGAGGTAAGGCACTGTGACACATTTCTGTACACTTCAGAATTCATCCTGCTGCTGACATCAATAGTCACATCATCAATGACACAAGTGAGCCAGTTCCAGTGGCAGCTCTACATGCCTAAGCCATAACACTACCTTCACCGTGTTTCACAGATTAGTCGTATGCTTTGGATCATGTGCAGTTCCTTTCTTTCTCATCACTTTCCTTTTTTCGTCACTCTGGTATAAGTTAGCCTTTGTCTCATCTATCCATAACACTTTGTTCCAGAACTCTACATATTTTATTTGAAGTTCTTACCAAACTGTAATGTATCCTTTCTGTTCTTGAGACTTACCAGTGATTTGCATCTTTTATGTAAACCCGATGTGGTTGTGTTGGTGTAGTCTTCTTTTTATGGTACTCTTGACATTTCTATGCCTACATCATTGAGACTGTCTTGGTTTGTTCAACAATTGAAAAGGGGTTTTTCTTTGCAAGAATTCTTCTGTCATACACTACAGTGGTCTTCCGTGGTCTATCAGGTTGTTTGCTGTTGCTTCGCACACTTGTGCATTATTTCTTCTTAACAAAGTACCGCACAGTTCATTTTGACACACCTAACCCACCCATCCATGCATAGTTTAACCCCTTGAGTGCCAGAGGGATTGCAGAGCAATGCGTTATGTACTTCTCTGGGACTCAAAGGGAAAAACAATGCTGAGATGTGCAGGTTAATATTTAAAAATATGCCCAAAGAAATCAAAATATGATCCCTCCATTTCTCCGCCGCTGTGTGTGGCACTGGTGGTGGCAGAGAAAGTGAGTAGGAACACCCCTCTGTACACCTTACTGGGCCGATGCCTATTCCATTTTGAGGGAATTTGAACAGAGACTGCCTTTATATATGGGCAGTCTCTGTGCAAAATGCCTTACAGCCATTGGCCGGGATGTGTGCTTAAGCTTCTCCCAGCCAATCAGCTTCAAGCAGGTTCCTCGAAGTTGATTGGCTGGAAGGTGCAAAAACACACATCCCAGCCAATGGCAGTGAGGCATTTTGAACAGAGACTGTCCTTATATAAATACAGTCTTTATTCAGATTACCTCACATGGAACAGGTCATAAGGTGGACAGGAGGTGTGTGCTCCTACTCACTTTCTATGCCGCTACCAGATTTGCACACAGTGGCGGAGAAATGGTGAGATCATATTTTCATTTCCAATGTTTTGATTTAGAATCTGGACAAAACTTTGGACTTTGGCATATTTTTAAATATTAACACACATATCAGCATTGTTTTTCCTTTTGATTCTCAGAGTGGTACGCAACACATTGCTCTATAATGTGCTATGTACCCCTTTGGCACAGAGTAGGTTAAACTAAACATGGATGTCCAGTTTATTTGTATGGATAATGTATTAATATCTCCTGTTTTTTCTTACTGATTAATGATGAGAAGATGGAACAAAGTAGGCGGATCTCGAGAAGAAAGAAAAAAAGAAGGTAGAAGAAGATGGGCAGTGGATGACAGGTAAGTGTCATAGAGATGAGCTGACAGTTGGTGCTTGAAAATATCTCAGACATCGATCATTACCTTTTTCCTTTGAAGTTCCCATTATTCATGGTATTTAGTGTGACTTTTGGGAATTTAACTTTAGAACAAAACATATCTCAGAAGTGTAAGCAACCATGCCCTGCAATAGATATGTATTTTCAGCATTGAGGTTTACTATTCCTTGTAAGAGTCTTTCATTTTACAATTACTTATTTATGGGAAAATCAGTCACAGTTATGTGTTGTGCATTGACAACAGCCTCACTCCTCAATGACAATCTGACCACAGGATTTCATTGGTTTCTTTCTGCAAACCTGGCATCCAAGGTATGGGTCCCTGAAAAATGAGGCTTCAATGAACACCCTTGCATTAAAATGCCCCCAACATAAAACATAATTGTTAGACTGATGTACAAAAATAACTGCAATAGTTTTGGATCAGACCAACTGCTCTATAAGGAAAATTAGCCTGTCACCTTTTCCACATACCAAGCCAGAACAACATCCTTTATCATTTCCCTCCTCAAAGGTCAAGTCTTAGCATGAGTGTCTCTCCTGATTGACCATACCTCCTCTGTCTTGTCTTGAAAATGTGGACACATTCAGAGTAGCTCTTCATTCAGTATTTGATGCCCCAGGTATGCAAGCTGCTGAACAGGCTGCTATTTTGGTCCTTCAGCAGGACATGAAGCACGTAGTTCAGTATGCCATTTAATTCTGATACATGACGTATGATACTGACTGGGTAGCCTTCTTGAAGGAACTATCTAAGAAATGAAAAGATGAGTTAACAGTTCAGAACATTTCAGAAGTCTTGAGGACCTGATCTCACTCTGTACTACTTTGTATAATTGTATTATAGTGAGACATTAAGAAAGAGTGAGAGATCACTAACGAAAGCCCCTCCTTGCTCTACCAAGCAGCTAGCATCTAATTTTAAGCCACAAAGCCATTCTGAATCTGAAGACTTAGGTTGGCCTATGGAGCTTGGACATCTGGCTTGCCTCTCCCAAGAAGCGCAGTTATATAAGTGCACTGTAAGTCTCTGTGCCACAGTACCTTGTTTCCAGTGCTGCCGCTTCAGCAACGCTCTGCGTCTTTCCACGCTTCATCTGCAGGCAAGAGGCTTCAAGCATGCTGCAGGCCTCTGTTTTATGTGTGTTTGTTTCCTGTAGTCTCCTCCTACCTACTTCCTCCCTCTAGCTGCTCCTCCTACCTACTTCCTGTGGAGGGATTTAAAGGGCAGACTGAGTCCTGACTCAGTTACCCTTACGTTGTTGCTCTGAGCAGTTCTTTTCTAGTATTCCTGATTCGTGTGTATGATCCGGCTTGTCTGTCCATCCATTCTGGTGTTGACCTGTGGTTCTGTCTGACTGTTCTCCTTGGTGTTCCAGTTTGGCTCAGATATCCTTTCTGAAACAAACCTGTGGCTCTGGCTGACTACCTGCTCCGTGTATGACCTAGGCTTGTCTGACTACCCACTCTGGTGTTGACCTGGGGCTCTATCCACTGCACATCCAGTATACATACGCTCCAGTGGATATCCTATCTGGTGCAAACCTGTGGCTCTGGCTGACTACCTGCTCCGTGTATGACCTGGGCGTGTCTGACTACCCACTCTGGTGTTGACCTGGGGCTCTATCCACTGTGCATCCAGCATTCCATCGCTTCAGTGGATATCCTTTCTGGTGCAAACCTTTGGCTCTGGCTGACAACCCGCTCCGTGTATGACTTTGGCTCATCCGATTATCCTATCTGGTTCTTACTAGAAGGCTCTGTCTGTTCACTCAGTTTGTTGATTCTGTTATTCAGACATCCTTCCTAGTACTGACCTGGGGCTCTAGCAGACTCCTAGCTACTGACTGCAGGCTGACTCAGTATCTCTAGGGCGTTACCTTACCAGGAGACTCCAGTGGGCTGAGGCCTAGTCTCGGACAGTGTGCTGCAGAGATTGGGAGACTGCTATTCCTGATACAGTGCTTACTGTTTCAATCACCACTGTGTGTATATTTATATATTGCATTACTGTCATTATTTTCATAATAGAGGTTCTATTAACTATACCGTCTGACTCCTGATTTTGCTTGCCAACAGTAACACTCTGCCTCCATTGTGCTCTTCTGTTCATATAGCCCATTTTTGAAGGATGCACTTTGGTTCAGTCTTTCCTGGACTCTGGACATGCTGGACTGTTATTTGTGCTTAAAGAAACCCCAGTCAACATAATCAGTATTGATGGCTCTACTTTGGGTAGTGGCTTGGTCACACGTTGTACATCTCTTCAAACCATGGTTAAAGCTATGAATCAGGAAAGTGCCACCTATGAAGTGATATCTATTCTTCACCATGAACTCCCATCATCATGCGATACCCATGGCTATGTCTGCATAACCCAGTTGTTGGTTGGGAGAGTGGGCAGATCATTTCATGGAGTGGCTTTTGTAAATCTCATTGCATTTTGCACACTGATGCTTTTACCTCCTCAAGTATCAGTCCAGTACTGCAATTTCATAGATGTATTTTGGAAGAAGAAAGTAAAGACTTTGTTATCCTACAGATCCTATGACTCCTGCCTGGAACAATTTTCCCTAAGTGTTACACCTATCCAGTGTCTGAAACAAGATCTATAGAAGAGTATATTTAGTACAATTTGGGCAGAGGGTTTATCAGACCTTCCCTCCCTCCATCAGGAGATGTATTCTTTTTTTGTATAAAAGAACAATTAATCCCTTGCTCCCTGCATGGATTATAGGAGTTTAAACAGCATTACCAAGGGAAGCAATTATATACTGCCCCTCATCTCCAAACAATTCAGTTTCAAGGATCTACAGACTTTACTAAGCTTGGCCCTGACGGCACTAACAATCTGCTCAGTATCAGAGAAGGAGATGAGTATAAGACTACCATCAGTACCTGTTCAAGACTCTGTGATAATCAGAATATGCCATTTGGGCTTTGTCACATGCTGCGTTCCAGTCCTTAGTCAGAGATTTACTCTGTGACATGCTTCACACCTATATTGTGTACCAGGTTGGTATTCTGATCTTTTCTAAAACACTACAAGAACACTGTGCCCATGTACACTTGGTCCTGGAATGCTTACATAGTCATGGCATGTATGTTGAGCTAGAAAAATGTGATGGTTTTGCTAATTACTAAAGGTGCTTCATAAGGGACTTTTCAAAAATTGTGGTCCCCTTCAGCAAAATGACCCATAAGGTGTGGAAAACCAGTACAGATCCCCAGAAGTATTGGAAGCTCCTATCCTTCTGTTACCCAGATCTTCACTGGATCTTTGTCATAGAAATGGGTTCTTTGGAATTTACAGCTGAGCAGTCTTCATTTAGAAGGTCTTCTCATACTGGCAGACACCACCCTTGTGCCTTCTTCTTAAAGCCTAGGAAATTATTTTGTGGGTAACAGAGAACTGCTAGCAATTAACATGGCCTTGTAGGAGTGTTACCACCTGCTAGTGGGTGCTATTACACATATAATAATCTTAATGGATCAATGTAACCATGAATATATCAGAAACCCCAAAAGACTGAACTATCAACAGGTTTGCTGGGCTTTGCTCTTCATCCAGTACAACTTTACTATTATTTACATGCTGGTTTCAATGAACTGTAAGGCTGACACCCTTTCCCAGCAATTTGGGGTTACTTCTATGCTTCAAGGACTGATCAGCCTATCATACCGTCTCACGTTATTGCCTCACTTTCTTCTTTCTGCATGCAAAAAGCTCTGTAAATTATTCTTACAGAGACTGAAGTTCCTCCTGGATAGTTGTTTGTACCTGAGTACCTCTAGTCCTGTGCTGTGGTAATCACTCTGCAGTTGCTGGGCATTTTCAAGTGAATTGTACCTTTGACTATTCTGCACACAGCTTTTGGTGGCCTAAACTCAAACTATTTTTGTTGACTATGTGGCATCTTTTCCACTTTGTCCTTAAACCCTTAATGAAGGCACAATCCAGGGGAGGGCAGCCGTTAAGTACCAATGAACTTTTTTTATTTGCGCAATGAATTCTGGGATGGCAGAGTGGTGTGGCCGTGCTGCCATGCCAGAATTCCATTATGTGCCAGGACGGCCACTGGTTCTTAATGCCCATCCACCGGTGATGGTCCTGGTACATCAATGGTCCTTAAGGGGTTAAACCAAGCAACCTGAAGCTAAACCAGTGGGTCTTCTTTAGCCACTTCTGGTGCCATCTCTACCTTCATCCCATCTGGTGATGGATTACATCATGGTTCTCCCTCCATCCAAAGACATGATGGTTGTCTGGTTCAAAGCATAACTTTTTTCTAAACAGGGTCACTTTTGGTTCTCTTCCTAAGTTGCCTTTTTCTGACGAACTGGCAGACATCTTTGTGAAAGAAATGTATTTCTCCTAGTAAATACCTGACCTAAAAGTTTGTGACAGATGCTCCCAGTATGTGGAATTGATCTGTACCTCTCAACTGCCTACCACCCTCAGTGTAATGGCCAGATGCAGAGATCAAACCAGTATAGTCACCACTTTGTTCAGTGCCACTGTTTTCAGCAGCAGGATAACTGGCAGAGTTGCCCTTTAACTCCTTTCTGCAAGATTCCTTGGTATGCTCGTCATTTGTTTCTACATTGGGTTATACTTCCTGCACCTTCATACTGGAGAGACAACTTGCCAGAGTACCTGTGGCTGATGTCTAGGCTACCTCGCTTGCAGATCTTTGGCAGTTTATCCAAGCCACCCTTCTGGATGCTCAGTCTCACCAGAGTAAAGCATCAGTCTCCAGCACCGGTTCATGCACCTGGATGCATGCTCTGGCTCTCAAAAAAATCATCTAGCTCCCAGCCTTCTGATAACCTTGTCCCTTGCTGCATAGGTCTTTTCAAGATTGTCCAGCACAACTAGGCATCCATAAACTGAAAATTCCTCCTAACCTCAAGATCTCACCTACCTTCCATGCAATCTTGATTAAGCCATGAAAACATAACAGATTTTTAGTTCCTTTCTCCACAACCACTGGCGTCTCACTGCTGCTTCCATTGCTGAGCAAGTGCATCCATCCTGGTCCAACTCTGGCTCAACTTGTTCTAGTTATTTGACCTTGTGGTTGAGAAGAAACCCATGGCTAGTATCCACAGCAATGTAACACTTGAAGTTAAAACTGCTCACAAGATACACACCTCAGTTTCACTCTCAAGCAGATCTTCAGTGACAGCCTTGAGAGTTTGTTCTGTTTGACAACCCATGGCTCCCCAGCCAACCTGACTGGTGTTTTACTCTCTTCTGACTAGTGGTCTTTCGCTGCCCAGTGGGTTTACCTCCTGTCCTGTTTGTCAGCTTGTCAGGTTGTACCCTCATTTTATTCTACAGGAAGAGCCCTAAAATATATAGTTTTTCAGAATAAGAGTTCACTGGAACTCTAACATGAAAAATTAACTGAGATTATATACACTTTAATAACCTGTATTTCATGTTAGCCTCTGTAAAATGTCCATATTTAATTCCTGACACCTGAATTTAGTCTTAAATATGCTTTGAGGGAGCAGACATTTCTACTTTTCAAGGGCTCCAATGTACTGTCCAGGATTATCTGTAATCAGCTTAGATAAAATAGACGTTCTGATTAAAACAGCAGTGGGTACTAATCACAACATTATTAATAGGATGGATGATGGTTTATGAAGAATAGATCATGTGAAACTAATTTACTTGCATTCTAAGAAAGGGTAAGCAGTAACCTGGACATGGATATTGCTCTTGATGTAGTATACCTGGATATTGCAAAAGCCTTTGATACCGTGCCTCACAATAGTTTACTATATAAATTAAAAGCCCTTGGCTTCGAAGGTGATATCTGTTAATGGATAGAGAACTGGTTAAATGATAGAATGCAATGAACAAAAGAGAAGGCCAAAGGGTAAAAGAAACCAAATGGCCATGCCTTAACAGAAATCCTATTCAAATGGAGGCAAAAAGCATGGAAAACTTTATTAGGGTACACAAATTGGTGGGCAGTCTAAAAACAATTGAAAACACCATCCATAGAGACAATCAATCAATTATATAACATGACCCCTAGTGTGCAAAAATAAATAAGTACATTGAGAAAAATGAGAGAACTCTCAAAAATACAAACAATAAGTGAATCATCAATAGTGCATATGATAGATACAAATATTATCTAAATAAAATTTACAAATCAAAGTGATCAACAAACTGAGTGAGAAAATATCAGGGTACTTATCTGGAAACAAAAGGGGACATCCCAACGTGTGCCACCACTCAAGTGGCTTCTTCAGGGGTAATCATGATATAAAAAAAAAATGACAGAACAAAGAGAATTGTTTTAATATCCAATGCTGTTTAATTGCCTCAAGAAGTTGTGTTTCCAGAGGCTGCAAATCAGGGGCTTCCACATATTTTCAGTTGTGATCAGAAAGCCATAAGTGTGAGATCTGCATTATTTTTTTATTGATAACGATGGTGAACTATAAACTGTCAGTTATTCAAAAATATAGATTTATTTATTGATTGATCATGTCACTGACAATACTGATTTTTAATAGACGTCTATTCTTGAACTTTACGGTACAGTCAAGGATTAGGTCTTACTGGCCTACTAGTTCATGTGTATCAGTTAATTAGGTCTAAAAAAGTATTTTAAAGTATCTCAGGTAGACTGTACCCTGAGGTCAGGTGTGCTGCATTTGGACAATGGTCTTCACGTTGGATGCCCATGTTGCAGATATTTTCCCTTTTTAGCTTCAGATACCTTTGAATACCTGGATAACTTTCTAGCTCAGAAAAATGTACAGAATTATGACAGCTGATTTCAAAGCAGATATGTGGATCATGTGAAACTTAGGTATTAACTGGAAATGGCTTCAATAGGTTTTTTTTTGCCTTAGTCTGGAGTAATGAGGGTGATATGGCAAGGGCTGAGCTTGGTGGACACATTCTTTTTTTCTGCTTCGTCAGCATTATTACTATGTTACAGTCAATTAATAGACTTTAGCTCTTATCTCTCAATACAAACACCGCAAACATAGGGTCACCACCCAGCCTGTATTTTACCGGCAGGCCTGTAAAAAATTTGCTTCTTTACAATGTTAAGTTTATGGAGGGAATGCCTTGGCCGGTATATTTTTGAAGAAAAGGTTGCAACCCCACGCAAACATCATTCAGTAATTGATCTCTGGACAGGACAATTTATACCTGTTAAAAAGCATGTTTAGGCTCTTGTCATTGGTGCCATCTTTGGAAGGCCTGTCTTCTCAAGATGAGAGCCAAATGGAGGAAGAAGCGGATGCGCAGGCTGAAGTGAAAAAGGAGAAACTGTGGCAGAGGTCTAAGTAAACATCTCTTCCACTGCTGCTTTTGAGACATGTATACTGAATACAGAGATCCTGAAAACATAGGATCTAAAAGCACTGATCACGCTTCACTGCTGGATGCTTCTGAATCGGAAGTGATTTGCATGGCAGCACACTGAACTAACAGTCTCTCACTGAAGCAGAACAACTTGTTGAAGCAGCCTGTTGCACAGCAAGTTCTATTGTGGAAGATGTGCTAAACATCTACTGCTGTTAGGAGCCTTGGACTTGTGTTATCTTGTCTCAAGTAGCAAGTGTAATAAAACTGTTTTGGTTAAATAAAATAAAAAAGCATGTCTAGGATTAAAGATAGAATTGTGTGCTGGTTTGCTCTGTGTTCTTTTTGTACAATGCTCAGGACACTGTGAAGAGAAAAGGCACCCCTCGAAATAACCATAGATTCTCCCTCTGTCCACTTTTGTTGCAATTGGTGCAAAGCAAACATTTTTTCACACAGCTTATACAAAGGCATTAACCTTTTGGTTACTAGAGAGGTATTGGTTACCTCTCTGGCATGCAAAGAGTTTAACCCTTTGAGTGCCAGAATGGCATGCAATGCCTTGTTCTGCAATGAGTTGCACACTGCTCTGGAACTCAAAGGCCCAAGACAGCATGGAGCACAAAAGCAGTGCTTTCCACTTATTGTGAAGTGAATATATGAATACGCCAGCGCAGCTCAACCAGAGGCGTAACTAGAAGCCTCCTGGCCCTGGTGCAAGAAGTGCCACGGGCCCCCCCCCACTACATTGGCCCCCCTTGACCACACTGACCCCCTCTACATTGCCCTGCAATCTTCACAATGCCCCCATCTCCTACCTCCCTGGAGCTCCTGCGCAGTCCTCTTAGTAATGCAGAGCTCTGGGAGATTATGTCTGTTGGGGGGATCGGGCATCCCCCGGTGGCTGCTAGATCAGAGGATCTCACCGTCCCACAATATTTTGAAGGAGAGGTCTGTGTTGCCACCGGCACAGGCACTCTCTGTGACAACATTCGTGTTCCTTGTTAACCCTTTGAGTGCCAGAGGGGTACACAATGCATTGCTTTGCAATGCGTTGAGTACCCCTCTGGCACTCAAAGGGCTAATGCAGAGCGCCAGGATATGACATAATATCCTGGCACCTGCTCTCCTATGCCGCACAGGGACCACAAGGGGGCGTCGATAGGGACGTCGGTGCAGCTAGTGGGCTGCTTTAAAAAAAATGCCCGGGCTGGTATTCCCCTACAATCCGCCCCTAGGGTATGCTACAGTGCAGAAGCACTCAAACCTGTCATCAGATCACCCAATGATGCAGGTTTTCAGAATCTCCTCTCATAAACACAGGTAAATCAGTCAGTTGTTCAATCATTCTGAAGGTTCTGTCTATGTTAATGACATTGACTTGTGTTTAATTGAGAAGATGGTTCAAACATGCTGTATGCTGGGAGTCCAGAAGACAGGTCTGAGTGCCCCTGAACTACAGCATAGTGCATTCCAGTGAACAGACTCTGCCATTGATAAGACTTTAGTGTAAGAACACCCCTTATGCCTGCCACGTAATGTGCAAAGTTATACTATTTCCCTTATGACTTGTTTAGTACATGGCATTAATCAACGCATACAGTGAAATAATACAGAGATGTACCCATACACTGCCCAATTGGTGCGGGCAAAATTTAACACATAATTTTTAGCATAATTATCTAGTAAACTGGTGTTCGACAGGAGTAAATATACAAACTAGATTAAGGGTTAGATTCTATTGCAGGAGATAAATGTTAACACCTGTTTTATCAAACATTTTCCATTTGAGGTCTATGGGGAAAACTGTAGATAAAAGCAGAGGTAAAATTAGCACCTGTGATAGAATCTAGCCCTAAGTCTCCAGTTTTCCATGGAATTATAGTCATGCATTCACCACTTCATCTGGGAGGTCTGTACTTTCCTTTAAGTGTCAATCTAAAATGTGTCTGAATCCGGGATGGGAAATACGAGGCCCTCGAGCTGCTGTCAGACTACAGCTTCCATCATTCCCTGCAGACAACAGCTGGTGGGGAATTATGGGAGTTGTAGTCTGGCAGCAGCTAGAGGGACTCACATTGACCCACTGGTGTGAATACTAGTTGGTACCAGTAAAGTAAGACTAATGGCTGCATTCAGCAATCTAAACTCGAGATAATATGGATCAAGCCACCTGCACCATAGGGGACCAGTAATAATAATCCTTTATTTATATAGCGCACACAGATTCCGCAGCGCTTTACACTCATATTGGTTCCTGTCCCCATTGGGGCTCACAATCTAAATTCACCTATCAGTATGTCTTTTGGAGTGTGGGAGGAAACCGGAGTACCCGGAGGAAACCCACGCAAACACAGTGAGAACATACAAACTCATTGCAGATGTTGTCCTTAACATTCTTTTTGATTTAAAAGGTGATATTAACCCTCTGAATGCAAGAGAGACCTTCAAGAGATAGTAATACTTAAATTTTACTATCCTCCATCTTGTAGCCCTTAACCCTTTGAGTGCCAGAGGGGTACGCAATGCATTGCCTTGCAATGAGTTGCATACCCTTCTGGCACGTAAAGGGTTAAAAAACTGAATTAACTGAGCCCAGAGGCATCTCTCAAACCTGTATGGTTTGAGAGATATCCGCTTTCAAAGTTTTTCTTTTTTCCCCTGTCCCCTGATGTCAGCATTCTAGCTGACAGCAGGGGAATCTGGTCCCAGACAAGTGGAGGCTCTTCAGCAGAGCCGAGATTCTGAAAAGCCTCCGCCTCTTCAGCAGAGCCGAGATCACATTATGGAAGAAGAAATCCTTCGCTGAAATGGTCTTCTACGTGTGCTTGCAAGCACACGTAGAAGACCATTTCAGTGAAGGATTCCTTCTTCCATAACGCAATCATGGCTCTGCTGAAGAGCCTCTGCCAGTCCGTGGACCGGATTCCCCTGCTGTCAGCTAGAATGCTGACATCAGGGGAGAGGGGAAAAAAGCAAAACTTTGAAAGCGGATATCTCTCAAACCATAAAGGTTTGAGAGATGCCGCTGGGCTCATTTAATTCAGATTTTTAAAAGCTATAAGTTGGGGGATAGTAAAATTTAAGTATTACTCTCCCTTTCAGTGTACTGCAAAAGAAATTCATTGGTGATCTCTCTAGCATTTAGGTGCTTAATGCAGAACTACCACCTTGAAAACACTTTACCTTCAATTACTCCAGATCTGGCGACTAGCTGCTTAGTAGCGCTAGTTGCCAGAATTATGACCTTATTCAAAAGAAATATGCTTTCTTACCGGGCTGACAGCAGCATGGAGTGTGGACATCTTGCCATAGTGACGTCTGCGCGCCTGAGCTGTCAGTACCTTTTGGAGCTGGCCAGCTCCTAGCAATGCCTCCTAGAACCAGCTGGGACTGACAGTTCAGGAGCGCGGACGTCACTATGGCAAGATGTCCGCACTCCTTTCTACTGTCAGCCCAATAAGAATCCATATTTCTTTTGAATAAGGTCATAATTCTGGCGACTAGTGCTACTAAGTTGCTAGTCGCCAGATGGGGAGTTATTGAAGATAAAGTGTTTTCAAGGTGGTAGATCCGCTTTAAAATCCTCTTTTAAATCAATGAGAATTTGAAGATTTTTCATTTGTCTTGATCCACTTTATCTTAACCCCCTAAGGACCGGCCGCGCACGCACTTTGTGATCACTTAAGGACCACGGAGCATTTTTTTACATTTTTTTTTACACAATCCGATTCCAGACTTCCCGAACGGCGTGCAGCTACGCGGGGAGCCCGGAATTCCATGACGGTCCAGGAACGTCATGGGTCCTTAAGGGGTTAATGAATAAAGCCCTAAGAAAATCAAATTACCACATAAATTATATCTGGTATCAGGAGGGCTTTTATTATTATTATGCTACTCAAGGGAGACAGACAATAAAATGGCACCATAAAATATGTTTCAAACTTCCAAAGCTTGGATTTCCTATTAAGCAAACTAGGCAGCCATCTAGGGTGTTGGCTTCAGAAGGTGCCCCAGCCTTGCTGGCTATGCTCACTTTACTGATTGTATGTGTGGCCATCATAAATACAATTCTCTTGCGTTGTAGCACTTGAATTAGTTATCAGTACTGCTGTAATAACCAGGTTACATTCCTATCTGGCAAGCAGATATTCCTCTGAACAGGCAGTTCAGTCAAGAACCCTTTTCTTTGTACATTATTGGTGAAAAGGCAATTAACATGTTTTACAGGAGCTCACAAAGAAAATGCATGGGGCTGCACTGTGTAGACTCAAGACACCAGGGGAGGGTGTCAGACAATTTACCAATTTTGCTGAAACGTAACCAAGAACTGTGTGAGCCACATCTGGATTGACTGAACAGTCCTGATAGACTTACTGTGTCAGGCTTGCAACCCCTGTTCAGCAGGTCTATGGGGATCTGCATATCATGCAGGACAGGAAACTGCTGTGTGATACAACACTGATGCACTAAGGAAGCACTGGAGTCTGTTTTCTGTTCACCTGCTGGTCCTCTGGAGTGCACAGTGCTGCTCCAATTTAACTGGCAGATCTGATCGCAGGTGGGCAAATCTGCTGCCTTGAAACTGTCTGATATTTATCCTTTTGGTTTATTTTCTCTGCCAGGCAAAGATGATTTAGATTAGGAAATGGTCATGTATGGAAGAAGTGGAGGTGTGACCATGGGTGGGGCTAGGGGCACCTAGGATTTCTCATACACTTTCACTAGAATACCTTGTCCTTCTTCAGGAATCCCTGTGGGTTTCAGAACAAACTCTAAGAGTCCAGCTCAGTAGGAACATAGTAAGACTGATTTACTAAAAAGAACTGGAGCATATGCACCATGGAGGTTACATAAAAATTCCAAACATTTCAGTTGATTTAAATGGGACTTTTAAGCCCTTGAATGGCAGTGAGGTCTGCACTGCATTGCTTGGCAATGCAGTGAAGACCTATCTGGCATGCAAGGGCTTATAGGTCCATTTAAATTAATGGGATATTTTATTTGGCCTCTATAGATCATTTGGTTTGCCCCATATTTAATCCAATTTATTATAGACCATTAGCCTTATTATTATTAAGACAGCTTTTACTGAATTTCTAGACACTAAAATACAATTAATTGATGACCTTTATAGCATTCAAGGGGTTAAAGCATTAGCACAACTGATACTAGGTGTATAATTCTGTTTTTATGATTTCCAAATATATCTATGGGCATCATTCCCAAGGGTTAAAATCAATGAAAGGCAGAAAAGAGAGTCGTAAAAATGTTACCTTGCTCCTCTTCTGTCAGCTGGAAACAGATCTGATGCCCTCTGGACTTTAACTCCCGACAAAAGGGTATTTTATTATAGGTTATGACAAGTTGCAGAGAGACATGGTTGGAGAACTCAATAAGAAGAAACAGCAAGTGGAATCAAAAAATGCTCTAGATGTTTTGAAGACAGAAAGAAGATGACTAGAGATGACTTGAAATGATAGGTGTTAGCAGAATTCTTGATGTAATCAGTAATCTGAGGCAGGACTTGAAACATTGCATCTTTATCAGTCAATGGAATAAAGGGAAGATGGACAGAGAGAGAGTGTGAGAGAGAGAGAGAGAGAGAGAGAAAGAGAGAGCAAGAGAGAGAAAGAGAGAAAGAGAGAGAAAGAGGAGTGTGTGTGTGAGAGAGAGAGAAAGAGAGAGAAAGAAAGAGTGAGATAGAGAGAAAGAGTGGAGTGCGTAAGATTGAGAAAGGAGAGAGAGAGAGAAAGATAGAGAGTTGAGAGAGAGACTGCTGTGCTGATGAGGTTCAATGCCCTCTCTAATCAGATCAGCCTTCCAAAGCATGTTTTACTATTAAAGGAGAATTAATACTACCTAATAATTACCCCTGCACAAAATCCTAATAGCCCCCATGGATTTTGCTATTTTGCCTTTGCTGGAAAAAAAATATTTTCAATGAATCCCATATGTTCTGTCTATAAAGGCATTCATAACAGTCATTAGCCAGACCTCAGGGTACAAACTCTTTCCACTAATCATGGTAATCTTAACTTTTTAAGGATCATAGAGGGGAACAACTTGCTTCACAATGCATTGTGCCTCTCTGGTCTTCATGGATTCATTAGGTTCATGCATGCTGTCTGCTTCAGTTTGAAAACAAATTGCCAGCAAACTGTCATGTGAGCCTCCATGTACCTGACATACAGGGCTGATTGAGGATTTTTTCTCTTGAACCCAGGGCTGCCATTAGATATCTTGGGGCCCAGTACAAACATAAAAACTGGGTCCCCCATTCCATTCATTTGCACTGCAACTTGGAAGCATATGTAAAGAGAGAGCCAGCGGAACTGCGCCACTATGTAGTACGATATGAAATGGAGGACAAAGCAGTAGTGGCACACTCAATTTCTCTAATACACTACCTCCAGAATATATTTAAAAAGGGTTCCCACCAGGAATTCTCCCAGAAGCTGGTCTTGTCATCTGGGGGACCTTTTTTGCACAGACCCCCCCCCCTCCACACACACACACATCACAGGGGCCTCCATATCTGATTGAAGAGGTGCCTCCACCATTCTTGGCTGGGCCCCATACACTGGTACTGCCTGCAACCCTCTGCTTAAACTACAGCAGAAGGGCAAAACTAATAGAGGACAAATTCAGAAAAGAAGGCGCTTCTGGTGCAATATTATTTAAATGGGATGTTCTCACTAACCCGTCACCATTTTAAGAATTATACTCACAAAATTCTTGTTCAACTCAGCACTTATGTGTTAGCTAATTCTGCACATATGGGATATTATAACCTTCCTCACAGTGGTATAGATGTCTTTCTGGAAATCTCTTGCTCCACCAAGGCAGTGCTTCAAAGCAGCTCGACAGAAGTTTATAGCATATAAAGAAAACACAAAGCGGGGCCCAGTAGTGCCTGTTATCTCAATAGCACATATGTTTGTAAAACATTAAATATACTCACAAAGAAGGTGGTTGTATAAGGGCTCATACCCTATAACAACAATATGAGCCTGCAGAGATATTCCCCTGTCTTTGCTAAGGTATCTTTAATGCACAAATAATGATTCCCAAGACTGCTGCTCTTTAGTCTCAAAAATATTTATTATAAAAAATGTATTGTATCAAACAATACAAAATATATAAAAAGATTAAAAATAAGGCTTGCTATATGTAACTGAATGACGTGTCATAGTGACCAGACTACTTCCTCAGAAATATCTCAGTGTTGTGGCTGACTAGGAGACAGGGGAATATCCCTGCAGCTCATTTTGTTGTTATAAGGTATATGCCCTCCTTATACAACTACCTCCTTTGTGAGTATATTTGATGTTTTACAAACATATGTGCTATTGAGATAACAGGCACTACTGGACGCCCTCTTTTCTTTATATGTTACAAACTAATAGAGGCCACTTGGATTTTCTGGTCATAATAAGGTAAGTGTGGGATTAGGAGGAGATAGTTCTCCATTAATTCTAGCTGATCTTCATAATGTGATGACCTGTGATCAGAGGGAGAGACTGAGCTCCTTCTCTTCTTTCCTCCAACTCTTCAGAAACATAGCGCATAATGCAAGAAACATGTGCAATCACTATTTACAATATACCTTTGATAGAAAAATTACTAGCACTAAATTTTACTGAATTGCTCATTTTATTCTGGATTAGAGACTGTGCGAGCTTCTTTAGCAAATGCATTTCAAAAAGTGGGAGTGGCTAAAAGAGGATGTGAATAGATTAACAATTGCCCCAATGTAGCAAAGCAGTTAGATCATATTTTCATATGTCTGGCTAACTTTGCCATTAATCTAGGAGCATGTTGTAACTTTGCCATTAATCTAGGAGCATGTTGTAACTTTTTCATTAATCTAGGAGCATGTTGTAACTTTGCCATTAATCTAGGAGCATGTTGTATCTTTTTCATTAATCTAGGAGCATGTTGTAACTTTGCCATTAATCTAGGAGCATGTTGAAATGTTGATGTTAATCTAGATGTTAATCTAGGAGCATGTTGTAATTTTGCCATTAATCTAGGACCATGTTGTAACTTTGCCATTAATTTAGGAGCATCTGCTCTTCAGCATCAAGGAGTTAGTATGTTTCTTGCATGAAAACAAATAGCACATACATATATTTAATGCTCCACTTTCTTGCAGTCTGCCAATTTATAAAGCCAAGTAGGAGTTTACCAAGTGCACCATAGGAGGAAAGGAAGGTTCATTTTTATTTAAAAAGAGTTTTAACCCCTTGAATGTTAGAGAGGTATTTAGTGCAGCAATGTATTGGAAACATATGTAGAATTAAATGGGTTAAAAGCACCATTTAAATCAAAGGGAAACTGCTGACTTTCATTTCAACCTTATGGTGCAGTTGGTTTGTTCCAGAATTACACTACTTTCATTTGGTGAAAATGCCCCAAAATGTTTTTCATTTTCTCTTATTTTTATGTTATATCATGCAATGATGATTATACTAATTATGTTTATAGTAACAGAGAGGTAGAGACTAGAGAGATAGAGCACAGAGGTAATGTGCATTAGAGAGGTGCAAAGCAGTGGACTGAGTTATGGATCTGAGGAGAGATATGTAGAGCAGAGATGTGTGGATCACAGGAGAGAGATGTATAGATAAGAGGAGAGAGAGACAGAGCAGAGGATGTATGCATATAGCAGAGGATAGAGACACAGAGATAGGAGAGACAGCAAAAGTGAGAAAGAGGGAGATAAGTTAGATCAGAGAAAGGGAGACAGTATTGAGTAGAAAGAGGAGGGATAAATGAGTACAGAGAATGTGTGTACTTGAGTGTGTATATATGCATGGGTGTGTAGTGTGTGTTTATATGTATGTGATGAGTGTGTATTTGTGTACCTCTGTGTGTGTCTACAAGTTTGTGCGTATGTTTGCATGTCTATTTACACCACACAAACTAACGTGTACACACACATACACGAATACGAGTTAAAATAACACAGCAATGCAGAAGGTATGAAACGGTAGAAGTTATATTGAAACACGCATATGTAAATACGTCTAGAATGTACTCTATTCATTAAACGTCATTGCAAGCTGAAAGCATACACAGTATATTCCACAGTGACCATATGACATGTGCGCAGTGCCTGGTAGCGCTGTCACCTTATCACTTACACTCTCAGCTGCAGTATAAATACCTCTCACGTCTCCTTCTATTGTCACAAGTACCAGCAAGAGGCTTCAGACAGCCACACAGTCGCTATCGATTTTTTTCCTCGACTGGCTTTTAAAGGAATCCCATTTAGCTCATTTTTTCTATCTATAAAATACATAAAAGTGCGAATTGATATGTTGTACTGATAGTAATAAAACAGATAACACACAGCTGTTTTACTGCTTACTTTTAAATGGTACCTGAGAGCTCTGAAGTCCTGACAGAAAAATGACACCAAACCGTATTCACGAAGCGAAATAGGTGCAATTTTGGAGCAAACCAAAACCCTCTTGATTTAAACTGAGATTTTAACACTGCTGTCTACCCTGCAAACCTCTCTAGCATTCCAGGTGGTTAAAAGCCCCGATTTGAATCAGTGTTAACCCTTTAAGGACCAGAGGAATGTGTATTCCCCGGCTCTTAATGAGTTACTTTTCATTTGTCCCCTATGGTGCAGTGAGTTTGCTGCAGAAGTAACCCTCTCTATTTTTATAAATACGGCCCATGCTTTTTCAGACAGAGTTAGGGATTAAAAAGTAATATATGTATATATTAAAATCACATCCTTTTTGAATTACCAGCGCCAGTTGAGGCCCACTACGCACTGCGGGGTTAAATATTATTGCTGTTATAATAATTATTATTATTCACACTGATTTAAATATTTAAATGGTCATTTTAACCTCTGGAATGCTACAGAAATCTCCAGCGCATTTTGAAGCAACGCAAAGCATTGCTTTAACCATTTAAAGCAATGGGAGTTTGTGGATATTTTATTTGTTCTTTATGGTGCAATTGATTTGCTCTGGAATTGTGCCACTTTCTTAGTAAATCAGCTTCGAAATCTATTAACCCTATGACTTCCAGAGAGGTACAAAGCAATGCGTTGACTACCCCTCTGACACTCAAAGGGTTCACTTCAAGCCATTCACAAAGGACAATTAGAATTAGAATTATTGGAAACAAACCGTTTTAATTGAACCTGAGACTGGAACGATTCCAGAGAAAACTAACTGCACAACAAGGAACACACCACATTTCACAGAATTCTAAATGATTTATATGGGCCGTTTAACCCGTTAAATACTAGAAAGCTCTCCAACGCAGTGTACAGAGTGGAATTGTAGTGGCGGAGATTAATCAACTATATAAGCAACGGTTTTTTTTTTTTTGGAAGATGGTGAGTAGATAAAAACAATGTTATAGGAAGAATACATTCATATTAACTCTTGGTGTGCTAGAGAGGTCTGCAACGCAAAAAACACCCAAGGCGTTAACCCTTTGAGTGCCAGAGAGGTAAGCAACGCATTGCACTCAAATGGTTAAAGTGTATCCTGAAACGTTCATAACATCTTAAACCGATGTGTATACACATTTAGACGCATACACAATTTTTAATTTACTTAGTAAAACCGAGATGCGGTATGGATGTTATAGTTTATTATTATACATTGGAAATGGAGCTTGATGGACTAATGTTATCTGTTTCATCCACATCAGCTATGTAACAATGTATATAATAACTACTGTGTTGTGCAGTACAGGAGAATTTATATCAGTGAATGTATCATACGTGTATAGGTACATGTCATTTTGCAACCAATGCGCAATGAAAATGATTCAATAAGAAGTAATTTATTATTATTAGTTATTATTTTCTTATATATTTTATTCATCAATGCAAGTATGTCATACTGAATCATTCCGGGCAACACTGTGAAAACAGTTCTGAAATCTTGAATCTCAGCACAAGGTAAAAATCATATAGCTCTGTGATAGAAATCAAAAATATTTGCAAATCTATATTTCACATCTTTGCTGCGTTTAATGCAGATTTATTTGTCTGGGAATCGCTTAAAAAGTGCCGGGTGGTTGTCACAGTTGTCACCCCTCTGACTCTCAAAGGGTTAACGCCTGGCAAGGTAGAGAGGTGCAATTCTAAGACAAAAATCTAAGAATGCTAAGAAAAATCCCCCCTTTGAATGCCAGAGGGGTACGCAACGCATTGCTTTGCAATGCGTTTTGTAGACCTCTGGCACTTGAGGGGTTAAGGAAGCTTTTAACCCATTTGGATGCTTGAGACATATCCGACGCATTGCGGAGCAGTGTGCTGGAGATCTGTCCAGCGTTGATGGTGCTAAAAGCCCCATTTAACCCACTCAGTGCCAGAGGGGTACGCAACGCATTGCAAAGTACTCCTCCGGCACTGAAAGGGTTAAGGTCCTTTCACCCCTATGGTATGGTCGGTTCGCTGCAGAATGGTCCCTGTTTAGCTTATTGAATACAGAAAAGTAACATTATGCAATGCGAGACTATGAAGGTGAATTGCAGGGACATATGAACTTATTACAATTAACGCTGTGCATCCTATTCAGCACATCTGGGAAAATGGAAGGGATATGAACTGGGAATTATTAAAGAGGAGACAGTTGACTTGTAGCACCTGCAGCATTCTGCAGACCTCAATTACCTAAGAGTTTATCTGGGAGAGATGTTACCGGGAGAATAGGATCTCATCTGAAAGGGGATCTCATTAACCCCAAAGATCTACCATTGTTCACATTCATGCAAAACGTTCCCAGTCTCCTAGCCACTGTGGGAAATGACTAGAGAACAATTTAACCCATTTACTACAAGGAGAACAGTGGATCTTTATAATTTGTAATTACTATTCTGCTGATCTTCCCTTGCATTCACAAGGTTAACCCATGGAGTCCAGACAATGTGCAACTCATTGCTCTGAAATTCAAATTATACAATCTGGCACTCAGAGGGTTACAAAACATCAGGCCATTTCGACGGTTTTGTGTGATCAAACGTTAACCCTTCAAATGCCGCAATGGGTGATCAACTCAATACGTTGCTCCCCACTCTGTCACTCAAGGAGTCCAATTTACTAATAATCTTAACTAAACCAGTGGTCAAATTGAATATGAATGGAAAAGGTACTAATCACATTACTTTATAAAACTAACCACTTGGATGCTAGAGACGTCTAACATCATATGAGTTAAAAAAAATAGGATTATTTAACTCCTTGAATGATAGAGAGATCTGCGCTGGACACTTCTCAATAATTCAAACGGTTAAAATACCTTCATGATGTTAATATGAAGAGGACTTTGCACTTATCAGTGCGTTCAGTTTAACCTCCTAAGAGTCAAAGTGGGGGTGGGTATCGATTTGCGTGGCACTGCGTAATCCACTCCATTTGGCACTCAAAGAGTTAAAAGCAAATTCTCTGCTACAGCTAGCCGAGAGATTAAAAGATATACATACATTCAGTCCAAATACAGTGCCGTTCTGTGTGCATAGGACTGGCATAGCCCTGTTTCCCCCCTCTGTAAATAATAATAGGGTCACTCCCATGTTTGACTGATTGTCAGAACTGGCTTAATGTGACAGTGAAGTCATGAGACAAGCGATAGATACTATTGTCCAAAAGTGACCCTCCATTAACACCACCTCTCAGCATCTGTATCCTGTCACCAGCTTTCATCTCAGAGCCAAGAGGGGGTTTCATTGTAAGGATGCCATGCTGGGTTCAGCCTTGTATCAACTAAATGGGTGGCGAGGGCAAGCTAACGCATAATCCACCCTATCTCCACTTACCTATCTGTCAGACCCATTGTTTTACAGATGCCTGTATTTTATGATGTTTCTGCTCATTAATCAATGAGCTGTACAGCCCTCCGGATATTAAAGGGTTAATTAAACAAAGGTAATATTATACATAATTAAAAATTCAGTTTAACAGATTTGTTTTTATTTTTATGCATTTATTAATTATTATTATTGTTATTATTAATAAGACTACAAATTAATCAGTTCATGCATTGGCTGATGAGAAGACGAGCTGGGCTGGAGTAGAGAGAGACACAGCTGACCTGGTGGGTGACAGGCACAGGTTGGATGGGGTGACATTTTATTGTAAGCTTGCCTGTGAAAGGAAGAAAAGGAAAGGACCGTCAATTTAATGCGGGGACCAAGAGTGCAAGAGAGTTGCTAAGCGACAGAGATGCTGCTAAAGTTCTGTCAGAAGCTCTACTCTGACCTTATGCAAATAGAAGCTTCCAACCCTTTGTAGAGAGGCTGAAATTTCCACCCACTGTGTCACCAATACCTGGCATAGAGCCTTTTATTCAAATGTTCTCAAAAAACACACACAGAGCATGTGACAAAGCCTGACACGTTTAGGGCTGGAGAGAAAAACAGAGGGGAAGGGGGGGAAACAGTTCTTAGCATTGAAATGTCAGTCCCCAGTCCCTCTCACAGCCCCTCACAGTGTCTCCCAGCCCCTCAGAGCACCTCACTAGGGTTCCCCCAGCATCAGGAGGCCAGCCAGAGAAACGTAGTGTTTTCAAGAATTTGCATCAGCTACTTAACCTCTTTGATGCTACACAGGTCTTCAACGCATCCAAGTAGTTAATAAATACAGACAGCCTTAGCTGTAGGTTTATTCTTGTGTGTGCTTCTGACTATTTATATAACTTAAAGGTATAAAACCATAGATATATTTTGGGTGTGCTTACCAAAACCTGGACTGGAATTAGATAGATGATAGATAGATAGATAGATAGAGTTTAACTCTTTGAGTGCCAGAGATGTATACAACAAAATAAAACAATGCATGGCATACCGCTCTGGCACTCAAAATATATATATACTAGTTGAACAGCCCGTTACACAGGCCACAGTGCCTCTGGCAGCCGGTCACGGGGCAGCCACGCACAGTAGAGGCTACCCGCGCCACTGATGATACAGAGCTGGACGCTCCTTCAGAGCGCCCAGCTCTGTATCAGCCGCGGCACGGGCAGTCTCTACTGCGCTTGACTGCTGCACGCGCAGCAGTGTCTACTGCACATGCCGGGCGTTACACACAACTTAGCGAATTATTATATAGGATAGGATATACTAGTTGAAGAGCCCGTGTACATGGGCCACAGTGCCACCCAACAATGGCCACGGTGCAGTTATGCTCAGTACAGACTGCCCGCGCCGTGACTGATAACGGAGTGACCTGCTCTGAATTCAGAGTGCGCAGAGAGGACTATGTTCTGAATTCGGAGCAGGCCGCTCTATTATAAGCAGCGGCGTGGGCAGTTTCTACTGCGCATAACTGCAGCCAACTGTACTGCACATGAAGGCTTCTGACAAACAACGGTAGCTTTTATTATTTAGGATATGAAAAAGCTATTATGCCTTGGTGGTGCATAACTAATGACATCAAACTTCACATTACACAGTGCTCATTTTTTGGTTGCTATTACAACAACCAGCAGTATCTATCTATCTATCTATCTATCTATCTATCTATCTATCTATCGTAAATGTGTGTTTATTTCTCTCTCTCTCTCTCTCTATATATATATATATATATATACACACACACACACACACATATATAAAACATTGCAGTCTAATGTTCTTGGTGCACATTCAGAAAAAATACGACTATAAATAAAAATATGTTGTAATCTACTTCCCTCTGTGGATGCCTCTTCAGCAGCTTTATACCGTTCTGAACTCACAGGACTTCATAAAGTGGGCATGTCATTTTTTCACAATTACAAATGTGATGCCAAGTCGCCAACATTTCGGTAATGATTCAGACCTTCTGGGTCATAACTGAGGAAGGTAGACACGTAGATTGAAATTTTATCAGAGCTTTTTGTAATTTGTGAATATATTTCACACCTTTTCACTATAAAAAATCCTGTTAGTGCAATAAATAGCTGCTAGAGAGGCACTCACAGAGAAAAAAGTAGATTGCATGGGTGCCCTATCAAAATATTTATGGGTGAAGAAAAACAGTCTGGCACTCGCATTGCTTGTACATAAAGAATGAAGAAAGATTGTACATTAACGTATTTCTTCTCCATTTCTCATCAAATATTGTGATTGCATGTGATGATTTGGCATAGTATAGTACTTTGTATAATTTACACAGTCTAATTTAAGTTGGATAACTCTGCACTACCTTTCTGCTATCATTCATAAGCAATGTCCATTTAATTAACAAGCAAAGTTATGAATGGTAGTAATTGAGGAATAAAACAGGTTAAAATCCAACCAAGGAAAACGCCCTGATAAGGACACTATTGTATCCCAGCATTGATGTGAGGTATAGAAGTGAAAGGTCTTATCTGCAGTGTATTCATTTCTACATTAAGACAAATAACAGTGTAAAAATCAATAGTGTCAAATGTAACTTTTTAAAAATTTCAAACACAGCTGTGATCAATTGATAACATCAAACAGCACTGTGTGATAGTGAATAAAGCACCATGGTAAAAGACCCATTGTGCAGAGGAAATTGCACAAAACATACAAGGGTACAATACATATAAAAAAGTCCACTGAATAATTATCTTTAAATGTATTACATGCTTGTTTAATTTATTAGTTTCAAATAAAACAACAAAAAGGAGGAAAATAGTTCCAATTAGATTAATTATCTGAGGGAGAGAGCAAGAGAGGGAAACAGAGACAGTCTAGGTGAAGAGAGAGACAGAATGGGTGATTGTGAAAGAAAGAGGGGAGATACATAAAGGAATATGGGAGTAACTGGGGAGGTACATGTGTGTGTGTGTGTGTGTGTTTCTCTGTGTGTCTGTGTTAGTGTTTGTGAATGTACATATGTGTTGGCATCCCTGTGTCTGTCTGTGTTAGTGTCTGTGAGTGTGTACGTGTGTCTCTGTGTCTGTCTATGTTAGTGTCTTTGAGTGTGTATGTGTGTCTGTATATGTGTGTGTGTATGATTGTGAGAAAGGGGGTCAACATGAGGTGGGAGATCAAGAGGAGAGGGGAGTGAGTAGAGATATGTGTGTGCATAAGTGTGTGTGTACCTGTATATGTATGTGTGTGTGTGAGTGTGTGTGGGCATATATGTATGCATAAGTGTATTATGTGTGTTATGTACATGTGTGTGTATGTGAGCATGCTTGATGACTGTATATGTGTATATATGTATGTGCTTGTGGGTGTATGTTTGTATCTGTATTTATGTGTGTTGATATGCATGTATATATGTGTGTGTGTAAATGTGTGTATGTTTGTGTCTTTGTCTTTGTGGGTGTGTCTGTGGGTGTGAGTATATATGTATGTGTTGTGTGTCTGTGAGTATATATGTGTGTGTTGTGTGTCTGTGAAAGTGTGTGTGCTACTACATCTGTATGAGTATATCTGTGTATGTGTGTGGGAAAGTGTGTGTGTGCATTTGTATGTGTGTGTGCATGCGTGAATGAGTGTGTGAAAAGGAGCAAAGAAAATGGGGAGACCAAGGGAAGAGAAAGGAAAGGATGGGGGGAGGCAGAGACAGAACAGTTAGAACTGAGGGACAGAGCGTGTGGATGACAGAGAGTGTAAACAAGAGGGCGAGAGGGAGAAAAAGAAGGAGAGAGTGATTTTGTGTGATAAAGTGTGGGAATAAAAATAGTGTGTGTAGAGGATGAGACACAGAGGACCAAGAGAGAAGATAGAGGAGGTAGGAAGAAAGTGAGAGAGTTAAAGAGATACTGCATCTTAAGCATATAGAGACACACACAAAGTGTGCAATATATATACCTTAACCTTTACACCCTCTCCATGTCAAAAGGGTCAGGAAGGATTTGCTGAAAGATGGAATCCCTCTGTTGACAACCATGTTAACAAGAGCTTGAGTAATATTGTCTTGGGTTAGTCACAGTCAGTAAAGAGTTTGTAGATAATATTTTAATATTCTAAACATCACAGATGCCACCTGTTCATAGATACTCACTGTGGTTAGTAATGTCTGCCTGCTCTCATACATAGCATTGCAGTGGGAAGGCCAATTCACCCTAATGGATGGCTAAGCAACCTGTTATTCTCCATCTGTTGTGGGACTACAGTTCCCATCATCTTTAGCCAGCCTCCAGCCAGCTGAGAATAATGAGAGTTGAAGTTCAACAATAGCTGGAGAGTTATGGGTTGCCCACAGATAATGAAGTTGTTGCGGCCACCCATGCCCTCAGCGAGTATTCAGCTAGAAATTCCTTACCACAAATTTACACCATTGGGCCACTAATAAATCTTTGATCTCTTTGCCGTTACAAAGTGCCTGGAAACCAATTATTTGGGGTCCGTGTTATAAAGAAGGAGTGATGTGGTTAAGGTGACACAATAATGAATTCTCTGGTACAAACTGCTCGCTCGACCCTCCCCTCTTTAATGGTAAGACTTTTTATAATGCTCACAATACCATTAATATTTCATAGGATCACTGTGGATGGTGAACTTTGTGATGGGAAATTCAATAGATGCTGTAAATATTAATGGAATATGAAATGAAGCCACAGCTTCTATGTCAGTAGTGACTGTAAAAGAACAGGAAAAACAGTGGAGTGAGCATGTGATGGCCTGGGGGCAGGACAGGCCTTTTCTCTTGTCTACCCTTGTTTTATTGCATTAGTCCAAGTCACTTCTCTGAAGTTCATGGGTCATTCGTGACAAATGTCCCAATGTCTAGCCAAACAGGGCCCTCCTGGCCTTAGCATTACATCTACACAACAAGTCTCTGGAGAGTATTTGAGGGTGTCTATTACAGGTAAAGAGCCTTTTAGAGTAAGTCCTAGCAGGAGCTAGCTTTAAGTACTCTGGGAAACGATCAAGTAACAGCCCAGTGTCTATTTTCTCAAGAAAATAATCACTTACATTGTTCATACATTAGGCAGCATATTAGGCTCTTCAATGGACCTGTTAAGAAATGACTTTGGTTGCCTGATTTCACATAAGTTAATTCTAGTGATTAATTTCTGATGTTATAACCCATTGTATGCAGGAGACGTCTCCAAATTATTTCTTTGCAATGCAGTGGAGATCCCTCTAGCATCCAAGGGGTAACCCTTTGAGTGCCAGACAGGTATCCAATGCATTGCAGCGCTATGCGTTGATACCTTTCTGGCACAGAAAAGGTTAAACAAAGAGAAGAGTGAATATGAGATTAGTACAAATCTCTGGTTCAAAACAATCTTTCTGCTCAAAACAATTAATTTTGCATTCATTCATCACCTGCGTTCTGTTATTTCAAGGTCAAAGTTTTGTATATGTCTTTATCTATTTTTAATGCTTATAATTTGTTTTTCTAAGTGGAAATAGCTCCTGTCTTCTATTTTAGAGGTCCAAAAACTGAC
>CM074721.1:439733379-439900879 GCA_037306005.1 Rhinophrynus dorsalis
CTATCTCTCAGTCTGTTATTTATCTGTATATATTCATCTATATCAATGTCTGGTTCTCTAGTGAGTGAGACGCATCAGGAAGTGAAAAGTGCATCGACAAATTGCTTCCCCCTCCCTGGTGAAAAACAGCACACAGAGAATTGTATATTTAATGTCTTATTAGGAAAACTTTCACATATATTTTTCTTCAAATATTATGACACCCCTTCATATAATAATAAGTTACATTTTACTGTTTATTTTCCATTAAGAAATAATATATTGATTTGATGCTTTAGCAGCTGAGACAATGCATTGTAACTAACAGCATACACGTGTGATCCTAGTCTTACTACTGTACCAGCTGAGGTCATCATATATGTTTGTGCATTCCCTTGCGTGTAAAAGTACAGCATCAAAATTAATGGTTATCATTTACTAAAAGGAAATAGTGCTTTTTTAACTATATTACTTTAACAGTTTATATTAATTCATTATTTGTGATGACATTTCTTTTATTCTTTGTACTTACATTGAATCACATTTTATATATTTCCCTTTATTCCATTGTGAACAGTTGGAGCTACCTCTACCAACAGTCTCTAAAAAGTCAGTGGGTCAAATGTTTGAATTAGCCAGAACAGCCTCCCTAGAGCTAGCCTCTAAAGCCAATGCCCTCATTCAAGGGTATGCACTACAGAGTATGATCTCTGAAATGCTTGCATACTGGTAGACATACCTCAGTGTTTGACTTTAATGGCAGCAAGCCTCACATGCAAACCCCATTGCATGTGTTGGGATCTAGAGTACAATAACATTATTTCCTTTATCCTTGTGTAGTACATTGGAAAAAGCAAGGCATAGAGGAAAGGACCACAATCTGCCCCCTTGTTCTCTCCTTGGCACAAGTACTTAGTAAAGCCAGCAAGACCTGCACACTAGCCCCATAACATGTGCAGGGAAACTGACAGAGATCAAGCTATCTATTCCAATGTTAATACACGGGGCTGCTCTTGGTTCTTCTTACAGTGATGCTCCAAAATGCCCATAGACATAATTATTGCCTCCCTCGGTGCAGGAGGCATTAAAGGGAGGTTTTATGGCATATGTAACTGACAGAGGCATAACTGGAAACCACCGGGCCCTGGTGGAAAAATTGCAATGGGCCCCCCCTACCACATTAACCCCACTGTCCACTTCCACACTATCCACCTTCATAATTCCCCCTTTGTCCACCTCCATAATGCCGCCTTTGGCCACTTTCATAATGACCCCAGTGACCACCTCTACAATGCCTCCAGCGACCAACCCCACAATGCCCCCCAGTGACCACCTCCACAATGCCCCCAGGGACCACCTTGACAATGCCCCCAGTGACCACCTCTACAAAGCTCCCAGTGACCCCCTTCACAGTTGCCCCATTCCACCTCCTACCTTAGCTGGTTCAGGAAGGGGAGGGTCTCATCCCTGGGGGTCCAGCCACATTACAGGAGAGATCTGTGCCGCCTTCTGCACAGACCTCTATCAGCAGCTTGAGCACGGTCCTCTCTCCAGTAATGCAGAGTGCTGAGAGATGATATAATCTCCAGTGCTCTGCATTACTAGAGTGCCGGGACAGAGAGGGAGCTGCTAATAGAGGTCTGCACTGAATAAGACACAGACCTCAGCAGCTTGTTGTGGGTGCTGGGCAGAGGGCGGCTGGGCCCCTGGAGTGATGGGCCTGGTCACAGTTGCTACCCCCTGTGACCCCTATTGGTATGCCACTGGTAACTGAGTAATTTGGCATTAGGCAGGGGGAGGGACTTAATGATGTAAACAACCCCCTGCTTTGTTTAACAGATTATTCAGATACACACAAAACTGGCAGGGCAACTGATACACATGACGGCTGCCCTGCCAGTTCTGTGTTTACCTGATCCAGATGATCAGCTGTTTCAAGTACATACAGGATTCTGCTACATTTTGCAGGGCAGCTGCTGTCTCTGCTTTCCAGCGTAGACAGTAAACTGCCCTCTGTGGCTCCACAGAAAGTCATGGGAAAATCCCAGTGTTGTCATCTCAGAAAGGAATAGTTGAGACTCTGCACTCTGATAGCATAGCCAGCAAGGTGCTATTGGTATATTCGCAGTGTATTCATAGGGGTTTGCTGGTGAAGACATCTTAGTGGGTATGAAGAGATGCAATTGCTTCAAATATGCCACAATATTGCCAACCTGGACCCTTATCGAACCTTAGTACATCCCCCCAGGGTAATTCTTTAGCAAATCAGGTTCACTGTAACGGACAATCCGAAAATCTCCAAAATCCCAGTGATTTAAATGCAACCTTTAACCCTTTGAATGCTAGACAGGTCTCAGATGCATTGTTTTGCAATGTATTGGAGACCTCAATAGAACGTTTTCTCTTCCCCTTTGGTACGGATAGTTTGCTGCAGAATCACACTCATTTCTTTAGTACATAAGCTTTATTCATTTTTATGCACACTGCAGAGAATGTTATATTTCAGACTCTTTTCATGGACTGCAGGTAGAGGGCTCTCAGATAACTGAAAGACAATAATAATTTACAGAGCTGATTCAAGGTAATTACAAAGATAGAAACAAAATTAAAACCAGTGGGTAAACAAAAAAAAGCTTTAGTACTAAAATAAGGTTGAAATACAGCATTACTATATCTTTAACCCCATTAGGTGTTGCTTATTAAACAGTTGAGTTGTCTTTACCACCCAAAGAGTTAAATAATTTCAGTTAAAAGAAATAGGGTGCATCATCAATCTACCTTAATATATAGATACAGGTAATTAAATATTGAACCATTAAAATTACCAGTTAAAACAAATACTCTACTTTGTCTTAGCTCTGCATGGCTTTAACTAAGCTATGTTCTTCACAGTGGAAAGTCTGGATGCTTTTAACAAAAATAAATATATCCAAAGGTCATTTTATATCATAAATACACTGATGTTCTGGCAAACCTAGTCTCCATAGAGGCACGTCCTCCCAGCTGATAAGTCATTGTTGGACATTTCATTCAGGGGCCTGCTGTTTGTACTGCAGATATTGTTGGATGACAAAAATGTTTGCAAGGCTCCATGAGGTCCATCTTTCTACTAAGAAAACAGTTGTTATCAAGGTGAGTACACACAGGGTCCAAA
Source organism: Rhinophrynus dorsalis (assembly GCA_037306005.1). Taxonomy (NCBI): domain Eukaryota; kingdom Metazoa; phylum Chordata; class Amphibia; order Anura; family Rhinophrynidae; genus Rhinophrynus; species Rhinophrynus dorsalis. Next base: position 439,736,513 of record CM074721.1, read on the forward strand.
GAGAAAGGGCGGCCTGGCATGGACAATATTTGTCTATGACTCAACTGTGTCTAGGGGTACAAAGTCGTACCAAGGTGAGTAAAAGTGCAGTGTAGGTGCCACTTAATAGATCTGCCATAATCATATGGGTCAAAGGAGTGTTGACAGATCATGTTAATCTGTAATGTTACCTATTGTTCTGCACAGTCTAAAATGTTTAGGGATCATTATTCTTAGTGTAAGCAATCTTTGTTTCACCCATTCACCTCCACAGGCAGTTTGTTACAGAGTAAATATATGGTGTGACAGGCAGGGGAACAAAGTGCGCACAGCTTGTGTGAACTAACCTGTGCACTGCTGTATGTGTTATCTCTGTGCTGACACTTATTACTGATCGCTCATGAACTGTCGAATATAAAGCATGGAGAACTGCCTAAAAGTAGAATTCCGGTGAAAGTTACAACCACAATCAACACTACAACAACTACTAATAATAATAATAACAATAATATGCATAAAAAATTATAGTAATAAAAATAATTCTGTGGGGATTATCCATTGATTGCCAGAGTGGAACGCAATGCATTGCAGAGCAAAGCACTTGCCCCACACACCCCTACACTTGCCTATACCCCCTACACTTGCCTATACCCCCTACACTTGCAACTCCACCTAATCATAGGAACTGGACAGGCTTTGCTCCCCCCCCGCTGGAAACATTTCCGCGTATGCTTATATTCACTGTTCATCAATTTATTTTAATCTAGGATTGTGATTTTTGTTACACACAAACACACACATATACAAACGCATACACACACAAAGTCATACAAACACACACCACACACAGACATGCACATATAATACAATTTGTATAGCTACCACAGACATTCAAAGCTTTAAAAACTACTTCTACATAACAATGAAACAGAATTAAGGTTATGATAAATTAAACTGCGGAATAACAAAACTCTGCCTTTCTCACGATTTCCTAGAACTGACCTCCTTCCTACTCTTATCCTCCACCAGTAATTGAAAGCATCACACAATGCATAGAAATGTATTTAATTTTCTTGCTGGAGAATTAAAAAAATCTCCCCCATACACATTAAACAATTCCTTTGTTTCCTCTATTCCCTTAAGTAATCACACACTTTAACTTGCTTTTCTTTCTGCTGTATTACCTTCCCATAACACTGTTATCAAAACGAGATAATGACCAAAGAACTTGAAGGTAATCAGCTTCCCAGCTCAGTGTAAAATGTACAGATGCAGTTTAAAGGAAGCTTTGGTGAGGGTTTGGAGCAACCCTCACAATATTACAGCAATATGATGGAGACAGCAATGTGCTTGATAGATAACAGGAAATCAGTAACCAGTTCAGATCTGATAAACCCCAACATTTCACCTGCTATTGTTTAACTTTTGGGTACTAGATGTATCTCCACAACACTGCAAAGTACTCAAACTGTGGTTGACCCTTTGAATGCCAGAGAGGCCGCAGCATTAAATACATATCTGGCACTCAAATGGTAGTGAAAATAAAACAGTAATGGAGCATTGACATTAAATACATTGGCCCATATTTATAAAAGTAAACTGAAGTCGTTCTGGATTAAACCAACTGCACCATTGGGGACAGAAAATTTCCTATTAAATAAACTTGGTCTTTTAATCCCTTGAATGTGAAGCAAAGCATTGGAGACCTCTCTAGCATTCAAGGGGTTAAAACAATCTATTCAAGTACATGGGAATTTATGAATTTTTGTCTCCTACTGTGCAGTTGGTTTACTTGAGAACTTTTTTTTTAATGTTTTAAAAGCTTTATTAAGTACAAAATGACAAAATACAATCGACAATTTATTCTGTGTGGAGCGCCAAATAAATATGTAACAACAACTGGATGATAGATGATATCTGGCAAATGGATATTTATTAAACATAATATAAATGCAATACAACAATGGATGTAGAAAAATCTATTTCTGTCTCTAATATCTATATGTATGGTGCGCAGTGGTGGCATGGGACTACCACGTCTGGTATTAGGTTAACCATTTACTGGTGTTTCAGTCTGTGGCTCGACATGTGTCTGGGCACCATATTATAGATATGTTGACTGTGGACAGGTGCTTAGGCTGGCAGGGCCACTGATTGATCCATATTGGTGTGATATGTGGTTGCCAATTGATATTTCAACTTGTGGTTGGTAACTTGCATGGGCATCGTGTTGAGGTTCTAGTTGACCGCACATTGATGCCTAGGTGGGCCAAGCCACGGACTGACTACCATTGGTACTCTATATATTTCAAATGTGTGCAACATGTTGTGTCACTTGCTGGGCACACTGTGGATATTATGTGTCATGGGTAGGTATTAGTGGTTACCTACCAGGTGTAAGATCATATTACAGATAGAGAATAGATTTTTCTACATCCATTATTGTTATGTTTTTATATTATTAATAAACTAGTTTAAAAGCTCGCATACACGGGCCAAGGTCCGGGTGATGTTAACCCTTTGAGTGTCAGAGGGGTATGCAACACATTTCTTTGCAATGCGTTGCATACCCCTCTGGCACTCAAAGGGTTAAGAGGCCGGTCCTGCTCTGTGTCCTGCCACCGACGCAGTCATGCACTGTTGAGATTGCCCGAAAGCACAGAATGCTCCCAGCTCAGAACTCCCAGCATTCTGTGCGTTCGGGCAGTCTGTACTGCGCATGATGGCTTCTGACAAACATCCTAGCGAAATATTATATAGGATAAGCCAGATACCATTTGTCCTCCAGTTATAATTACATATTTATTTAGTGCTCCACACAGTATATACTTGTATTTCATTGGGTTTTGTCTTCTTGTAGGTGAGGAATTCAGGGTGGAATAGAGACTAATAATTTACCAAAATCTAGGGTTCATAAGGGATTTGTATATAACACAATATGCAATTTACCGTACAGTCAGAGCTACAAACAATTCAAAGAGTATAAACTATCAGAGATCACAGCGGAGTAGTTCCCAGTAGTAATTAGGTGTTTTATATAACAACAATAAAATATACTAGGAGATCTACTTTAAAACTGGCCTGGGTCCCCAACAATATCAACAGGACAAAAGCATGGATACAGCGTTGTGTCTGTGTATAAACAGTGGACATAACTGAAGGCAGAATGCGATTGCTCCAAAAGGGAGCTCAAATGAAGAACAAGGAAAGAACAAGATAACGTTGAAGAGTGTTTGAAAAGAGTAGGTGGAAATACATGATAAGAAGCAAGAGAGTAGCATGAGAATTGGGGAAAGAGAAAAAGTAAAGAGAAAAGAAAGAGGGGAGGGGGGAATGGACAAGTACAACATTCACGGGCCTGGACTCCCCCTTACAGAATCAGATTCAGAGAGTAGGGACATACTGCAAACTCGGATACATACACCGGGGTCTCACATCGAGTTAAACTTCACCCAGTTCTGAATCACGAGTGCATGTAATCTATCCAAAACTGAGTGTACTCTATGCGATTGTATGTATTCTATGAAATTATATGTATTCTATGAGATTGTATGTATTGTATGTGATTGTATGTACTCTATGCAATTGTATGTATTCTATACTATTGTATGTAATCTATGACATTGTATGTATTCTATGCAGTTGTATGTATTCTATGAAATTGTATGTATTGTATGTGATTGTATGTATTCTATGCAGTTGTATGGATTCTATGTGATTCTATGAATTATATGTGATTGTATGTATTCTATGCAATTGTATGGATTCAATGTGATTGTATTTAATCTATCTGATTGTATGTATTCTATGTGATTGTAAGTATTCTACGTGATTGTATGTACTCTATGCATTTGTATGTACTCTATGTGATTGTATGTACTCTATGCATTTGTATGTACTCTATGAGATTGTATGTATTCTAGGTGATTGTATGTACTCTATGCATTTGTATGTACTCTATGAGATTGTATGTACTCTATGCAATTGTATGTACTCTATGAGATTGTATGTATTCTAGGTGATTGTATGTACTCTATGAGATTGTATGTATTCTAGGTGATTGTATGTACTCTATGTGATTGTATGTACTCTATGAGATTGTATGCATTCTATGAGATTGTATGAATTCTATGAAATTGTATGGATTCTATGCTATTGTATGTATTCTTTGTTATTGAATGTATTCTATCTGATTGGATGTATTCTATGTAATTGGATGTGTTCTATGTGATTGTATGGATTCTATGAGATTGTATTGATTCTATGCAGTTGTAAGGATTCTTTGTGATTGAATGGATTCTATGTGATTGTATGTGTTCTATGTGATTGTATGGATTCTATGTGATTGTATGTATTCTATGTGATTCTATGAATTATATGTGATTGTATGTATTCTATGCGATTGTATGGATTCAATGTGATTGTATTTAATCTATGTGATTGTATGTATTCTATGTGATTGTATGTATTCTACGTGATTGTATGTACTCTATGCAATTGTATGTATTCTATGAGATTGTATGAATTCTACGTGATTGTATGGATTTTACATGATTGTATGTATTCTATGTGACTGTATGGATTCTATGCTATTGTATGGATTCTATGTGATTGTATGTATTCTATGTGATTGTATGGATTCTATGTGATTGTATGTATTCTATGTGATTGTATGGATTCTGTGCGATTTTATGTATTCAATGAGATTGCATGTATTCTATGCAATTGTATGGATTCTATATGACTGTATGGATTCTATGTGATTGTATGGATTCTATGCTATTGTATATATTCTATGTGACTGGATGTATTCTATGTGATTGTATGTATTCTATGTGACTGGATGTATTCTATGTGATTGTATGTATTCTATGCGATTATACGGATTCTACGTGATTGTATGGATTCTATGTGATTGTATGTACTCTATGAGATTGTATGCATTCTATGAGATTGTATGAATTCTATGAAATTGTATGGATTCTATGCTATTGTATGTATTCTTTGTTATTGAATGTATTCTATCTGATTGGATGTATTCTATGTAATTGGATGTGTTCTATGTGATTGTATGGATCTATTTGCTTGTATGTATTCTATGCAGTTGTATTGATTCTATGTGATTGTATGTACTTTATGTGATTGTATATATTCTATTTGATTGTAAGTATTCTATGTGATTGCATGGATTCTATGTGATTGTATGTATTCTAAGCAATTGTATGTATTCTATGTGATTGTATGTATTCTACGTGATTGTATGTACTCTCTGCAATTGTATGCATTCTATGAGATTGTATGCATTCTATGAGTTTGTATGGATTCTATGAGATTGTATGGATTCTATGAGATTGTACTGATTCTATGCTATTGTAAGGATTCTTTGTGATTGAATGGATTCCATCTGATTGTATGTATTCTAGGTGATTGGATATGTTCTATGTGATTGTATGGATTCTATGTGCTTGTATGGATTCTATGATATTGTATGTATTCTATGCAATTGTATGCATTCTATGAGATTGTATGGATTCTATGTGCTTGTATGGATTCTATGATATTGTATGAATTCTATGAGATTGTACTGATTCTATGCTATTGTATGGATTCTTTGTGATTGAATGAATTCTATCTGATTGTATGTATTCTAGGTGATTGGATGGATTCTATGCTATTGTAAGGATTCTTTGTGATTGAATGGATTCCATCTGATTGTATGTATTCTAGGTGATTGGATATGTTCTATGTGATTGTATGGATTCTATGATATTGTATGAATTCTATGAGATTGTACTGATTCTATGATATTGTATGGATTCTTTGTGATTGAATGAATTCTATCTGATTGTATGTATTCTAGGTGATTGTATGGATTCTATGCTATTGTATGGATTCTTTGTGATTGAATGGATTCCATCTGATTGTATGTATTCTAGGTGATTGGATATGTTCTATGTGATTGTATGGATTCTATGTGCTTGTATGGATTCTATGCAGTTGTATGGATTCTATGTGATTGTATGGATTCTATGTGATTCTATGAATTATATGTGATTGTATGTATTCTATGCGATTGTATGGATTCAATGTGATTGTATTTAATCTATGTGATTGTATGTATTCTATGTGATTGTATGTACTCTATGTGATTGTATGTATTCTATTTGATTGTAAGTATTCTATGTGGTTGCATGGATTCTATATAATAGTATGTATTCTATGCAATTGTATGTATTCTCTGTGATTGTATGTATTCTACGTGATTGTATGTACTCTATGCAATTGTATGTATTCTATGTGATTGGATGTGTTCTATGTGATTGTATGGATTCTATGTGCTTGTATGTATTCTATGTGATTCTATGAATTATATGTGATTGTATGTATTCTATGCGATTGCATGGATTCAATGTGATTGTATTTAATCTATGTGATTGTATGTATTCTATGTGATTGTATGTATTCTACATGATTGTATGCACTCTATGCAATTGTATGTATTCTATGAGATTGTATGGATTCTACGTTATTGTATGGATTTTACATGATTGTATGTATTCTATGTGACTGTATGGATTCTATGTGATTGTATGGATTCTATGTGACTGTATGGATTCTATGTGATTGTATGGATTCTATGCTATTGTATGGATTCTATGTGATTGTATGTATTCTATGTGATTGTATGGATTCTGTGCGATTTTATGTATTCAATGAGATTGCATGTATTCTATGCAACTGTATGGATTCTATGTGACTGTATGGATTCTATGTGATTGTATGGATTCTATGCAATTGTATATATTCTATGTGACTGGATTTATTCTATGTGATTGTATGTATTCTATGCGATTATACGGATTCTACGTGATTGTATGGATTCTATGTGATTGTATGTACTCTATGAGATTGTATGCATTCTATGAGATTGTATGAATTCTATGAAATTGTATGGATTCTATGCTATTGTATGCATTCTTTGTTATTGAATGGATTCTATCTGATTGGATGTATTCTATGTAATTGGATGTGTTCTATGTGATTGTATGTACTCTATGTGATTGTATGTATTCTATTTGATTGTAAGTATTCTATGTGATTGCATGTATTCTATGTGATTGTATGTATTCTAAGCAATTGTATGTATTCTATGTGATTGTATGTATTCTACGTGATTGTATGTACTCTATGCAATTGTATGCATTCTATGAGATTGTATGCATTCTATGAGTTTGTATGGATTCTATGAGATTGTATGGATTCTATGAGATTGTATGGATTCTATGAGATTGTACTGATTCTATGCTATTGTAAGGATTCTTTGTGATTGAATGGATTCCATCTGATTGTATGTATTCTAGGTGATTGGATATGTTCTATGTGATTGTATGGATTCTATGATATTGTATGAATTCTATGAGATTGTACTGATTCTATGCTATTGTATGGATTCTTTGTGATTGAATGAATTCTATCTGATTGTATGTATTCTAGGTGATTGTATGGATTCTATGCTATTGTATGGATTCTTTGTGATTGAATGGATTCCATCTGATTGTATGTATTCTAGGTGATTGGATATGTTCTATGTGATTGTATGGATTCTATGTGCTTGTATGGATTCTATGATATTGTATGAATTCTATGAGATTGTACTGATTCTATGCTATTGTATGGATTCTTTGTGATTGAATGAATTCTATCTGATTGTATGTATTCTAGGTGATTGGATGGATTCTATGCTATTGTATGGATTCTTTGTGATTGAATGGATTCCATCTGATTGTATGTATTCTAGGTGATTGGATATGTTCTATGTGATTGTATGGATTCTATGTGCTTGTATGGATTCTATGCAGTTGTATGGATTCTATGTGATTGTATGGATTCTATGTGATTGTATGGATTCTGTGTGATTGTATGTATTCGATGAGATTGCATGTATTCTATGCAATTGTATGGATTCTATGTGACTGTATGGATTCTATGTGATTGTATGGATTCTATGCTATTGTATGGATTCTATGTGATTGTATGTATTCTATGTGATTGTATGGATTCTGTGAGATTGTACGTATTCAATGAGATTGCATGTATTCTATGCAGTTGTATGGATTCTATGTGATTGTATGGATTCTATGATGTTGTATGAATTCTATGAGATTGTACTGATTCTATGCTATTGTATGGATTCTTTGTGATTGAATGAATTCTATCTGATTGTATGTATTCTAGGTGATTGGATATGTTCTATGTGATTGTATGGATTCTATGCAGTTGTATGGATTCTATGTGATTGTATGGATTCTATGTGATTCTATGAATTATATGTGATTGTATGTATTCTATGCGATTGCATGGATTCAATGTGATTGTATTTAATCTATCTGATTGTATGTATTCTATGTGATTGTATGTACTCTATGTGATTGTATGTATTCTATTTGATTGTAAGTATTCTATGTGGTTGCATGGATTCTATGTAATTGTATGTATTCTATGCAATTGTATGTATTCTCTGTGATTGTATGTATTCTACGTGATTGTATGTACTCTATGCAATTGTATGTATTCTATGAGATTGTATGTATTCTATGTGATTATAAGGATTCTATGTGATTGTATGTATTGTATGAGATTGTGTGGATTCTATGTGATTGTATGTATTCTATGAGATTGTGTGGATTCTATGTAACTGTATGGATTCTATGAGATTGTTTGGATTCTATGCAATTGTATGGATTCTACGTGATTGTATGTATTCTATGTGATTGTATGGATTCTGTGTGATTGTATGTATTCAATGAGATTGCATGTATTCTATGTAATTGTATGGATTCTATGTGACTGTATGGATTCTATGTGATTGTATGGATTCTATGCTATTGTATGGATTCTATGTGATTGTATGTATTCTATGTGATTGTATGGATTCTGTGCGATTGTACGTATTCAATGAGATTGCATGTATTCTATGCAATTGTATGGATTCTATGTGACTGTATGGATTCTATGTGATTGTATGGATTCTATGATATTGTATGAATTCTATGAGATTGTATTGATTCTATGCTATTGTATGGATTCTTTGTGATTGAATGAATTCTATCTGATTGGATGTATTCTATGTGATTGGATGTGTTCTATGTGATTGTATGGATCTATTTGCTTGTATGTATTCTATGCAGTTGTATGGATTCTATGTGCTTGTATAGATTCTATGCGATTATATGGATTCTATGTGATTTTATGGATTCTATGTGATTGTATGTACTCTGTGTGACTGTACGTACTGTATGCGATTGTGTGTACTCTATGTAATTGTATGGATTCTATGCGATTGTATGGATTCTGTGATATTGTATATATTCTCTGTGATTGCATGGATTCTCTGTGATTGTATAAATTCTATGCGATTGTATGGATTCTATGCTATTATATGTATTCTATGTGATTGTATGTATTCTATGTGATTGTACGTATTCTTTGAGATTGTATGTATTCTATGCAATTGTATGGATTCTATGTGATTGTATGTATATATTCTATGAGATTGTATGGATTTTATGTGATTGTATGGATTCTACGTGATTGTATGGATTTTACATGATTGTATGGATTCTATGTGATTGTATGGATTCTATGCTATTGTATGTATTCTGTGTGATTGTATGGATTCTATGTGATTGTATGTATTCTATGTGATTGGATATGTTCTATGTGCTTGTATGTATTCTATGCAGTTGTATGGATTCTATGTGTGTAACGGTTTGTTTGACTCACAGACACAGAGTTAAGATAAAAACACAGTTTTATTAAATACAATAATACACAAAGAATCCTCACAGGTCCTGTAATATAAATCTTATAGTACAGACACACGACAGGTTAATTATGCCCACACAGGTCCAGCATATGTATAGGAGACAAACAGTTTATGCTGACACGGGTCAGGCGAATGATACGGTTTCCAGGTTGCAGCAATGCAGGAGTTAACGTTCATCAAGAAAGGAAAACAGTCCCATGTTTTGTGGCAACCAGCTGCTTCTAGGAGACGCCACAGATAGAGTCCACAGTATACTAGTCCACTGAAGTAATCAGGAGTGCTACCGGTGCAGATGCAGAGGCAACAATAGCAACCAGTTTTGACAGAGTGGAGCTTAACCAATGGCAATGTACCGGTGCTATAACGGAGGCAACACTTGCAACCGGTTTTGACAGAGTGGAGTGTAACCACTGGCAACAGTACCAGTGCTATAACGGAGGCAACACTTGCAACCGGTTTTGACAGAGTGGAGAAAACCAATGGCAGTATACCAGAGCAATCACGGAGGCAACACTTGCAACTGGTTTTGACAGAGTGGAGCAAACCAGTGCTGTATACCCATGCAATCACGGAGGCAACACTTGCAACCAGGTCAGACAGAGCATAGCCAATGGCAGTATACCGGTTCTATAACGGAGGCAACACTTGCAACCGGTTTTGGCACAGTGGAGCAAACCAATGGCAGTATACCGGTGCAATCACGGAGGCAACACTAGCAACCGGTTATGACAGAGTGGAGCAAACCAATGGCAGTATACCGGTGCAATTACAGAGGCAACACTTGCAGCCGATTATGGTAGAGTGGAGCAAACCAATGGCAGTATACCGGTACAATTACGGAGGTAACACTTGCAACCGGTTATGGTGGAGTGGAGCAAACCAATGGCAGTATACCAGTGCAATTACGGAGGCAACACTTGCAACCGGTTATGGTGGAGTGGAGCAAACCAATGGCAGTATACCGGTGCAATTACGGAGGCAACACTTGCAGCCAGTTTAGACAGAGTGGAGCAACCAATGGCAGTATGCCTGCGGGGCAGAGGTGCCAAACTCAGTAAGGCACCGGAAGTCAGAATGTCACGAGGCGACAAGGACCACAACGGGAGACTGCCGAGTCAGATTCCAGGAGCAGGAATGTCAGCCAGGCCGGGTCAGGATACAGGAGCACAAACGTCAGCCAATCCGGGTCGGTACACGGGAGCAGGAACGTCAGCCAGGCCGGGTCGGTACACAGGAACAATCACTGGAGAGTAGTCAGGCAGTCCGGGTCGGTACACAGGCACAGAAACAGAAGAGTAGTCAGGCAAGCCAAGTCGGTACACTGGAAACCTCAATACAAACGTAGAACTGGCACAGGAACACCACGAAAGGGCAGTGATAAGGTGCAGGAGCCCAGTCTATAAAGGCAATACTGGGCAGGCTAAACACAGGGCAACCAATGAGGACCTCACATTGGATAACTGACAGAAAAATAAAAACAAGGAATCACGGGCACAGTGATAATGTGATTGTATGGATTCTATGTGCTTGTATGTATGCTACGCAGTTGTATGGATTCTATATGATTGTATGTACTCTATGTGATTGTACGTACTCTATGCGATTGTATGTACTCTATGTGATTGTATGTATTCTATGCGATTGTTTGTATTCTATGTGATTGTATGGATTCTATGTGATTGTATGTATTCTATGCGATTCTATGAATTCTGTGTGATTGTATGTATTCTATGTGATTGTATGGATTCTATATGATTGTATGTATTCAGTGTGATTGTATGGATTCTATGTGATTGCATGGCTTCTATGCGATTGTATGTATTTTATTAGAATGCATGTATTCTATGAGATTGTATGGATTCTATGTGATTGTATGGATTCTATACGATTGTATGTATTCTGTGAGATTGTATGTATTCTATGTGATTGTATGGATTCTATGCGATTGTATGTATTCTATGTGATTGTATAAATTCTATGAGATTGTATGGATTCTATGTGATTGTATGGATTCAATGTGATTGTATGGATTCTATGTGATTGTATAAATTCTATGAGATTTTATGGATTCTATGTGATTGTATGGATTCTATGTGATTGTATTCTATGCGATTGTATGTATTCTTTGAGATTGTATGTATTCTATGAAATTGTATGTATTTTATGTGATTGTATGCATTCTATATGATTGTATGTATTCTATGTGATTGTATGTATTCTATGAAACTGTATGTATTCTATATGATTGTATGTACTCTATGTGATTGTATGTACTCTATGTTATTGTATGTATTCTATGCGATTGTTTCTATTCTATGTGATTGTATGGATTCTATGTGATTGTATGAATTCTATGCAATTGTATAGATTCTTTGTGATTGTATGGATTCTATGTGATTGTATGGATTTTATGAGATTGTATGTATTCCATGCAATTGTATGTATTCTATGAGATTAAATGGATTCTATAAGATTGTCAGGATTCTGTGTGATTATGGATTATATGTGATTGTAGGTATGTATTCTGTGAGATTGCATGTAATCTATGTGACTGTGTGTAATCTAGGCATTCTGTTTGTTTTTATGCCCCAAGTTTAAAAGCAACAATTCTGCAACACACCAACTGCACCATAGGGAACACATAAATATTCTTCAGATTTCTGTTGAATTTAATGGGGATACTATCCCCCTGAATGCTTGAGATTGCCAACATTTTGTAAGGCATGTGTTGGAGACCACACTAGCTTTCCAGTTGTTAAATCCCCATTTAAATCAATGGTGATATTGTGAATTTGAACCCTTTGAGTGCCAGAGGGTAAACAATGCATTGTGGAGAAGTCCATTGTATACACCTCTGGCAATCAAAGGGTTAAAATGTTCCCTTATTGTACAATTCGAAGATTTTCCTAACTTGTGAAGGAAAGTCAAGATTTTATTAAAGACACAGAGGCGAGTATTATGCTTAAACAATCTTTACTACTCCAAATAGCAGCTTAGAAAAACATTAACAAAAAACAAGAAAAAGTGTTTCAATGGTTAAACTAAAGTTTACACCCTGTTTTCCATCCACCAATCAGCAGTATGCTTCCTCTTTAAACAGTGAATCCTCTACAACCAATCCCTCTTTCTTTGTATGGATCATAATCTTGGAGAAAACACAACATTCTTTATTGCGTCTAATATTCCATCTGGATGCAGAAAGATCTTACAGGCTGTTAACCTAAAAGAAAAGAAAGAAGTGTAAGAGTGGAGGGTAACACAGGGAGGGATAATACTTGCCTCCGTGTCTTTAATAAAATCTTGACTTTCCTTCACAAGTTAGGAAAATCTTCGAATTTTATTACAAGACCGGAAGCTCCTATTATGCTAGTTCAAAGCTGATCTATTACAACGTTAGATACATGAATAATTGGTTTAAAGTAAAAAGACTAAAGGTGGATTCCCTGGACCAATCAGCCGCCTTAAGAATATCTTCCAGACGTCCTCCAGCTACAAAAGATTTTGATGCCATTGCACCTCTGGAAGAATGAATCCCAAAAACGGTGGTATCGATACCAGCTAGCTGCATGATCCAGCATACCCATCTTGCTAAGGTAGTAGACGTAACCGGTAAATGAGGTTTCCTATAAGAGAGTAGCAATTGGTGTGAATTAAGAGATCTAAGATAAGATGTAGCCAACTCATAAGCTTGGAGACATTTAACTACACAGAGTTGAGGTCTTAGCGGAAAAGCCAGGTAAATAATTTCTCTCAAAGAGGTTTTTGTACGTGAATGGATGAGGAATTTAATGCCCTCTGGAATAAAAGATCGAAATCTGATATCCAGCGTGCGAATGTCTGAAACTCGTTTACACGAAATGAGACATAATAAAACAGTGAGTTTTGCCGAGAGCTGTTTCAAAGATAATAACCGATTTTCAGGCCAGGATTCTAGGAAAAAAAGAATCAAGTTGACATCCCACAGTGCTGAATATTTAGATTTCGGTGGTCTGTTTAACTTGATTCCTTTCATCAATTTGAAAATTAAAGGATGTTAACATATAGGTGAATTATCAATTAAATCATGTAAAGCGGAAACCGCTAACCTATAACAATTGATGGTTCTGTATGCTTTCCCTTGCTAAAAGCAAGAGGAGAGAAAATTAAGTATGTTGGTTAGATTAGTAGAAATGGGATCCAAGTCTCGTTCCAAGCACCAACGTGTCCAGATGTTCCAACAGGAGTTGTAACAGGTTCTGGTGCCAGGGGCCCAAGCCTTGGACATAAGAAATCTAGACGATTCCGAAAGTCCCTTGAGACCCCAAGGACCCCTGAATTTAACCACGCCATAAGAAGTAGATGGCCGTTCAATAGGAGTTTGTGAGGAAATCCCATCGGGTCCAATAATAGGGAGGGAAACGGAGTCAGATAACGTGGATAATCTATATCCAGTTCGAGAAGAGCAGGGAACCAAGGTTGAGTCGCCCAAAAGGGAGCTATCAACACAATCGTCGCTGCCTGCTTCCTGATTTGAAGGATGACCCTGGAAATCATCGCGAAAGGAGGAAATGCATAATTTGTTGAGTTGTGCCAATCCTGAAGAAAGGCATCTACTGCCAGAGCTTCCGGGTCTGGTCTCCAACTGAAAAATTTGGGTAGTCATTTGTTCAGTCGGGAAGCGAAAAGATCTACCTCCAAAGGACCCCATAGAGAAAGAATCTTGTTGAAAATGGATTTGTGGAGGGTCCAATCTCTGTAATCTACCAGATGTCTGGAATTCCAGTCCGCGATAGTGTTGGATAGACCGGGTAGATATTCCGCTTGGATCGAGATATTCTTGTTGAGACAGAACTGCCCAAATTCCTTGGCTAGATTGGCTGAGTTTGATTTGGTGCCTTCCAGGTGGTTGATATATCTGACGGCAGAAAGATTGTTCATCTTGAGTAAGATGCAACAATTCGAGGATTCTTTTGTAAAACTTCTGACCGCGAAAGAACCTGCTAGGAGTTCTAGACAATTTATGTGTATGATCTTCTCCCCCTGAGACCATTTTCCTCCTGTAGATAGATTTCCACAAAGCGCTCCCCAGCCTGAATTGCTGGAGTCCGATTCTATCACTATTTCTGGAGACATGCCGAAAATGGCTCTGCCATTCCAGGCTTCCATGTGATCTAACCATCAGTGATGTGATGTGATCTAACCACAAGTTCTTCCCTGGCCTCTAGTGACAGGGGAACTAGATCTGAGTAAGCCAATCCTCTTCGAAGATGAAGAGTTTTTAATCTCTGGAGAGCCCAATAATGAAGGGGACCTGAAAAGATTGCCTGAATAGAGGCCGATAAAAGGCCTACGATTCTGGCAATCATTCTTAGAGAAATTAGATTTTTCTTCACAATCACCCTGATTTCCCTTCGGATCATCTTTAATCTCTTTCCGGGAAGCAGTAGTGATGCGTTCCGAGAATCTATTATGAATCCCAAAAACTCGATTGCTTGGGTTGGTTGAAGAATTGATTTTTTCCAGTTTATCAGAAAACCCAAACGGGTTAATAATTGAATGGTTAGATGTAACTGTTTTTGAATCGTAATGAGGTTTTGCGACATGATAAGCATGTCGTCTAAATATATTATCAATCTTATGCCTCTGCTTCTTAAAAATGAAACTGGTTTCAGAAGTTTCGTGAAGCACCACGGGGCTGATGAAAGTCAAAAAGGAAGGCAGGTGAATTGCCATTTCTGGTAATTCCAAATGAATTGTAGAAACTTCTGATATACGGGGACGTGGGAACTGTTAGATAGGCATCTTTTAGGTCCAATTTGACCATCCAGTCTTCCGGAATTAATAGGTCTCTGAGGCAGTGAATGCCTTCCATTTTGCAATGTCTGTATAGAATGTGAAAATTTAGATCTTTTAAATTTATCACCGGCCGAAGACCTGCGTCTTTTCTCCGTACTAGGAAAATATTGCTTACGAAACCAGGAGTGTCCCTGGGGACTTGAGTCATAGCGCCTTTTCTGGCTAGATCTTGGATCTCTGTATCTACCATAAGTCTTTCCTCCTTTGAGAAATGAAAAGTTGGAGGAGTCATACTTTGTGTTGGGAGTGAATAAAATTCTATGTGATAACCCCTGACAGTTTGAAGGATCCAAGGATCCGTGGTTATCTGAGACCAATGTTGGAAAAAATGGGTGAGTCTGCCACCCAATTTCCCTATTAATGGAAGTGGAAAGGGAATAGCACTTACCTGGAAAAGATCTATGTCTGGATTGTCCTCTAGATGGTCTAGATCTCCATCCTCTGCTTAGTTGTGGGAAAAAGGGATAGGGGGCCCTGGTCTTACTTGAAAAATATTCTCTCCCGTACATGTGGGGGTCATGAAAGTTTTTACCGATTCCTCTGTGGGAAGTTTGGGATGATCGGCCGGGAAGCCGACCCCTATATTTCCCAGTCTTCCCCAAAACACGCTGGTTAAAAACTTTTTTTTATAGATGATTGTGCCTTATCTAAGGCTGTAAAAGTGGTTACAAATGTACCCAATTCTTTTATGAATGAGTCACCGAAGAGTAGTCCCTCTGCTTCCGGACCCGCATCAATTAACGCCATCTCAGTGAGTTTCGGGTCGATTTTTAACACGATGGGCCGGTGACGTTCAGTTGCTAAAGCAGAATTTGCGTTGCCCAGGAACAGAAGGTCCTCTGGGCCCATCCATGTAAGATATTGGTATCAACAGGGGTACCTGTAGAAACAGATTCCTCCGTTAATTCAAATATTCTTGCTAAAGGACCCACCATATCCAGTAATTTATCTTGGCAGTTTTTGAGGGATCTGTCCAAACCCTTTCTCGGATCCTTCCCCGACTTAGAGAGGTATTGAACCAGTTGGGGGTCAATAACGGGTGTTTCACATACAGAATCTATAGTTGGTCTCGGGCATTCCGCCTTTAATTTATTTTTGGTTTTACTATTGAGGGATTTCCTCAGCCAAAGTTTTATATATTCCGCTACATGGTCCAGTGGGACCCATTCTGCTGAGCTGGGATGCTTGATTCCTTCAGGGTCAAACAGGGGAATTCCTTGTTTGTTAAGGACTGACGTCTTTTTAGCGGTTTTTACTAATGCTTTAGATAGTATTGTTTCTGGGTCAGGCTCATAAGTATAGTCTGATTCAGATGAATCAGATTCCTCAATTTCCGATTCTTTTGATTCATCATCTGAAGATGAGGAAATGTAAAAAGAATCTGGCTTTTGATGGGATTTATTCTTTTTCCTCGGATTATCTTCCTCCCGAGTTGAGGGTCTCTTACGTGGGTTAGCACCACAAATCATAGTGTCAGATTGACTAGTCAAATCAATGTGTGATGTAGCAATATCAGTCTGTAAGGGAGTACAATGGTGGGATTTTGCCTTCTTTTTTCCTCCCTTGATTCTTTCATTAATGACACTATGAGAGTTAGTATGTTGGACCAACTCAGGAGAAATAGACTCTTTTGAAGGGGTTAAAGAAGGCTCATTAAAGTCTCAATGACTATAACCTTCAGCAATGGATTTAATAATGGTTTCAGACATTTTATCCATGCAGCAAATGATGGCATTAGTCACAGATTTGCCCACAGAGGCATCCATCATGGCCTGAATGTGTTCATTAATGTTACCATGATAAATAGGACTACTAGACCCAGAGTCCTGATGGAAAAATTTTGAAGGGAAACTCATAGACTTCTGAGGTGTTGAGGGAATAGGGAAATCTTTGTGGGACATATTTAAAGTATTATGAAATGCTCTATGAATAATAATAATAATAATATTGCACACTTAGTATGCAAAATTTAGTCAAGTAGCGTTAATAAGGACCAGAGGTTGATTATTGCGTCTCGAGTCACGTCAGGAAGAAGTTCCAGTCAGATAAAACCGGAAATAGTATCAGCTCATGCGTATGAATGTACAGAGGGCGATATGCCCCAAACCAATATGGCCGCTGCACGAGTACTGCAATAGAAGCAAACGGGCGGTTGAGGTGCATGCACAATGAAACGATTAAGAAAGCAAGCTCAAACATCGCTAAGAAAAACGTTAGTCAAAACGAAAGAAAAGGTAAAATAATCTAAAAGGGGGCAGTTTAACGTAGGGAAAGGACCTCAAGGAAACCTATAACATGAATGGGGAAAATAAAAGTTGGGAAAAAAAACAACCAAACAGTACACTGTCTATACGATTATTATGAGTAGAGAAATGTTATACTTATCCTGCGGAGCAGCAAAGAAAGAGGGATTGGTTGTAGAGGATTCACTGTTTAA
The DNA here is from genome assembly GCA_037306005.1 of Rhinophrynus dorsalis. Classification (NCBI taxonomy): domain Eukaryota; kingdom Metazoa; phylum Chordata; class Amphibia; order Anura; family Rhinophrynidae; genus Rhinophrynus; species Rhinophrynus dorsalis. The sequence continues at coordinate 439,754,590 of CM074721.1, forward strand.
AGAGGAAGCATACTGCTGATTGGTGGATGGAAAACAGGGCACGAACTATAGTTTAACCATTGAAACACTTTTTCTTGTTCTTTGTTAATGTTTTTCTAAGCTGCTATTTGGAGTAGTAAAGATTGTTTAAGCATAATAGGAGCGTCCGATCTTGTAATAAAATTAGTTTGCTCCAGAATCCCTCCATTTCCTTTTCAGTGTCAGTAAGCTCCATTCCATCCGTCCTTTTCTGGTACAATTGCCCTTTAAGAACAACACCTTTACAATAGTGTTTGTTTATTAGCATATTTATAGTCTTTCTGTACTTACTGTTTTCAATCTCCTTTCTGGCATCAACCCATTGTAAATGATAAGATCTATTTGTCCCCTAAAATGGTTATGTTGTATCTATTGTTGTTTGCCACCTGGATTTTCTTTGCTAGAACTTCAGTCACTTCTGATTGACCCCTGATATTGCTTTATTTAACTACACTTACTGCTTTCTGTTTTCTGCCACCGGTGTTTTGTTACTATGCTGACTTCTGTCCGTCATCATGCATTTACCCTGAGTAATGTCTTTTCTCACTTATTGTAGCTTAAATGACCCGGCGTTGTCTGAGGTGTGTGACATCCACAGTATTATATACCCACACCCCAGACCTGTCTTGTATTCACAAGTTCAGTTATTCTGGCACTCTTTTTTTTACCCTCTTGCTGTTTTTCTTTTTCTCTCTTACATCTCTAAATTTTTCAATCCTTCTCATTATTGCTTTCATGTAACCACCATCTTATCTTCCCTGTTTCTGCTTTCTCTTTTGAGTGCACCTCTCTCATGCACACTTTCATTTGTGTGCTTTCTGTTGCCTGTGCACTCACTTTCATGTACTCTCTCTTGCATACGCTCTTTCTCTCTTGTACTCATTCTCTGTTTTGCATGCTCTCTCCCTTATCTGTCTGTCTGTCTGTGTCTATCTATCTATCTATCTATCTATCTATCTATCTATCTATCTATCTAAGAAATCAAGACTACAAATCGTAAAATGCATTAACTCCAATTTCTCCCTAATGCAGCCACTGGGTTTGTTCAGCAGGCTTCTGCAAACTCCCATTGAATTTCTTTTTACCTCTTGAATGCTAGAGAGGTCACCAATGTATTGCTTCACAATGCCTTGGTAATTTCTCTAGCAAACAATATTTCATTTCCTCCCTATGGTGGAGTTGGCGTGCTCCATAATTGCACATATTTACATTTTCTTAATGGAAGAATAAGCCTTCATGTCTATCTGTTCAGTAGATTTGCTTGTAGTCCTGAAAATATTTTTATGAGGGCATGAAAATTTATGATGGTGTAGGTATGTACAAAACATTCCTCCTCAAAAATACGTGGAAAAACGACTCAACTGTGCTTAAAAATTCCCATGAAAAGTGCAATTTTACAGCTTTTTTCTTTGAATTGAAATCAATGAAAAAATTTAACTTCCCCCCATAAAGACATTTGGAGATTATCTCATGTATTCCTGCCATAATAATATAAAAGGGGTGTCCGTCAATCTGTTGTCAATCTGTGATTGGGGTGGAAAGAGAAAGCAGCTAGAGGCAGACAGGCAAAGACAGGGAGTGTGAATTGCTTGACGAAAGTCTTTGTAGTAGCCAGTTATTCTCTGCATTTTGGGGGGGAGTGAAGGAAAAAAGAAGGATTTAAAAAAACATTTCTAACATATGGTGTGCTTGTGAAACACTTACTTGTAATCCTGACTACAAAAAATGTTCCCATATGTCTAAAATTTATAGCCTACTCCTCGAAATCAAGTCTCAGGTCACATCCACATAAACAAATACACTCCCACAGAAAACTTCATTTGTATAAACATATTCTTAATTCTGCTAAAATGTGCAGTACAGCTAAGGGGAAATCCACCTAAACCCCATGGCATATGTGAATGACCAAAATAATGACCTTGGAAAAACTATCTTTCCAGGACTGGACATTGTTACTTTCATGGAAATTTGGGAACCTGTGGTGGGATTTCCGTTCATCCTCCCCCACACACAACAGAACCAACCACAGTACTATGATGGCCGCAGTCTCGTTCATTAATTCACATATTTGGACATTTAGCCTGTCCATGTACCCATTGCATTTTCCTGCAGAGGTCACCTACTTTTTTCACTGTTATCTTTCTTTGTTTCCTACTCCCCTTCGTTATTTCCTTTTCCTAAATTCTAGAATATATTTATTACCCATACAATGATGTTTAGATTTGGGACTTGATGATAATCTATAGTGAACTGTTCACATCCTTTATTCCCTAGATGAAATGTTTATTGTATAACTTTTCTGTACTCATTTTATGATAACCCTCTTGGCATTCATAACTGCCATTTCTTCCTATGTATGAAGAGAATAATATGGATGTCAGGTCTGAAAAATTGCATTACCTACCCCTCTTTCTTTCTGTTTCTATATTTCTTTATTTGTATTTGTCAATTTGCTATTTTCAATGAAGCTTTTATAAGAAAAAAATTGACACATAAGTGACCGTCAGACAGGTAGGTAATACAAGTTCCTACCTGAGCTGACTCGCACTGAGTGAGTGACAGATACACTTTGCAGACAAATCAAAGAAATACATCATGTCAAGAGACAAACAGACAAAACCTACTTGTGTGTACTTACACAATCACTCACTCTTACATCCATAAGAAAAAGAAGGACAAGGATATACTGAGGTATGGTTGAGTTGCATGCCTGCAACAGTTGCTGTATGGCATGCATTATTCTTTATTGCAAACTAATAATTCTGAAGTTAAGAGGTCTATTCTCATACTCTACGGAACTATAAAAAATAACACTGCAGTCACATTGGGAGAAAAAGAGAAAGTTACAGATGAAATTTTCACACTAGCTACATCTAGAGGCAGACAGTCAAATAGGGGGAGCTGGAGTTGTTTGAAGCTGCAGGAAGTGTGGGTGTAAGTTCTTTGTAGACAAACAGTGGTTGTTTATAAAATGAAAAAGCAACAACAAAAAAACAACCTTTTGACTGATAGGAGACAGAGACAGTCAGGAGATTAATTGAACTTAGCTGTGTCTGAGACTGACAGTGACACTGATACTAGGGGCAGAGACAAACATCAAACATTATTCGCAGGGGGACAAAACATCACTTCACACTATGTTGTGTACTTTACAATAAAAATCAACACTACTTTCATTATGTTTAGCAAATGTGCTAGGGGCAGGGGCAAGTGAAAACAATAGGAGGAGTGCATGGAAGTGTTGCTGGTAGTAAATTACTACAGCAACTGACTACAGCCATGTGGGCTGTTTGTAAAAGTGGAATGGAAAGGTCGACCATACTACTCCATTGTACTAAACCTAAAGATGCAGAGGAATCACATTGTTGTATTGGTGCCATTGCAAAGGAGGAGGGTTTAGCACTGAGACCAACTGCTGCATCAGACAGTATAAGAAACACCCCACCACAAAGTAGTGGTCAAAGTTCTATAAAACCCCCTAAGGGGAAAAGTAAAAATAAACTTTTTCACACTGCAAAATAAGCCTAGAAGAATATGAATGTAGTGGGGAGGAAGCGGGTAATGCTGATGATGACTAATTATTGATGATGCTGATTCAGAAATCCCTCCTCTGTCCTCCCCTTCTTCTGATACAGATGAAGTAGACAGTGAAATGGTAATACTATGGCCAAAAAGGTAGTTGAAAGGAAAAAGCTCAATCTTCCACCACCAAAATTATCATTATGCTTGTTTGCAATGTCTAACTCTGGTAAAGTAAAAATGCTAAAAAATGCGCAATCATCATTGTCATCATCAGCGTTACCATCCAGTTACACACACATCATCCTAGTCCACAACTCTTTCTATGAGGGCTTCTGCTGATGTTCAAAGTGCAGTAATATTGCAAATCAAACCTCTCATTCTATAAAAGCCATAGTATGGAGATATTTCACTTGTTCCAAAAGATAAACATGTTGATATATGTTGTCCATGTAAAACAATTGAGGAAATGGAAATCAGGATCCTATCTAGGCACATCTTTATTGAGATCCCACCTGAAAAGCAACCACAGGTCTGATTGGGACACAAATCAGCAGTACATCATATGTGCAAATTTTTTTTTTCTTTTTGTTAAAGAACTGATATAAATGTTGAATCCTTTTGGCATATCCTTAGTTGCAGTTCTTTTTCATGGACAGCTGTGCCATAGTTGCTCAATCAGGAGGTTAGTGAGGTGTGCAAGGAGCTGGAAACATAATACAGCAAGAAAGTTCACCTGATTGCAGGTAGGTGGACAAGTGACCAGATTATAAACACTATTACTGTCACTGACCACTAGAAATCTTTTCCATCATAGATGTCCTAAATCTAGTTGTCACGTGATTCCTGTTATAATCCTAAACCTTTTGAGAAATTCTAAATATTGCACTTTTTAGCTCAGTGGTCACACATCATTGAATTCCCTACAAATGTGTAACCACCTGTCACATCAACAACTTAAAATGAAGGTTCCTACAAGGTGGAATTTCACATTGTACATGCTGGAGAATTTTAGAAACAGAATGAGGCCATTAGTGATTATACTTTGCATGACTGGAATGCTTTGGAGGGGGTTTCTTGTCACCAGGTCAGTGCTATCGATGTTAGCTGCTGAAGCCTTTTGAGGAGGCAACATTGCTTTTTAGTTGTGCTAGTGCAGTTATCAATAAGACACTTCTATTAAAATATTTATTGCAAAAAAATTGTAAATGATCTATGAGTCTTACAATAAATACAAAGACAAGAAGTAGTTGTTCAATGGAATGTTAGCATGCTTTGAGAAAGATCAAACAATAAAAGCAATGAGTAATATGTTCTTGCTATATGGCGGGACCCCCTTTTAAGCATAAAATTACTTAATTTGTGCCAAGGAGTGAGCAGCACCCCTTTGCAGAAATGAAGTCTGTGAAAGAATATTAAGAAATTCTTCCAGATTGTGGGGAAGTCTGCATTGTGGAGACTGAGAGAGAGAGAGAATGGTAGGGGCAAAAAAGACACTAGAAAGCATATTGAAAAGAAAGTAAACATAGGGTTTATGTCACTTGCACCAGCAACAACAACAACAAAATCATCATCGTCATCATCATCATCACAGAAAGCAATTAGTGTGTTTCAAGGGTGGCAGTCTAACAATTGTGGAACATATCTATGAAACTTGCTCCCAGAATATGTGTTGGTAACTGATAAACATGAACACTTGAATCTCCAAGGAGTGGCTCCACTATATGTGAGATCAGGATTAGTGTTGAGCGAGCACCCCGATGCTCGGATGCTCGGGTGCTCTGACCGAGCACCCCCTGAGGCTCGAGTGCTCGGCCGAGCACCTGAGCCCCATTGAATTGAATGGGGCGACACGAGCATTACACCAGGCACCCCCTGCTCTGATGAGGGGATGGTGCCTGGTCAATGCCCCCCTTCATCTCCACAATGTCCCCCTTCATCTCCGCAATGTCCCCCTTCATCTCCGCTATGCCCCCTTCATCTCCGCTATGCCCCTCTTCCACAATGTCCCCCTTCATCTCCGCTATGCCCGTCTTCCACAATGTCCCCCTTCATCTCCGCTATGCCCCTCTTCCACAATGTCCCCCTTCATCTCCGCTATGCCCGTCTTCCACAATGTCCCCCTTCATCTCCGCTATGCCCGTCTTCCACAATGTCCCCCTTCATCTCCGCTATGCCCCTCTTCCACAATGTCCCCCTTCATCTCCGCTATGCCCGTCTTCCACAATGTCCCCCTTCATCTCCGCTATGCCCGTCTTCCACAATGTCCCCCTTCATCTCCGCTATGCCCGTCTTCCACAATGTCCCCCTTCATCTCCGCTATGCCCGTCTTCCACAATGTCCCCCTTCATCTCCGCTATGCCCCTCTTCCACAATGTCCCCCTTCATCTCCGCTATGCCCCTCTTCCACAATGTCCCCCTTCATCTCCGCTATGCCCGTCTTCCACAATGTCCCCCTTCATCTCCGCTATGCCCGTCTTCCACAATGTCCCCCTTCATCTCCGCTATTCCCGTCTTCCACAATGTCCCCCTTCATCTCCGCTATGCCCCTCTTCCACAATGTCCCCCTTCATCTCCGCTATGCCCGTCTTCCACAATGTCCCCCTTCATCTCCGCTATGCCCGTCTTCCACAATGTCCCCCTTCATCTCCGCTATGCCCGTCTTCCACAATGTCCCCCTTCATCTCCGCTATGCCCCTCTTCCACAATGTCCCCCTTCATCTCCTCTATGCCCCTCTTCCACAATGTCCCCCTTCATCTCCGCTATGCCCCTCTTCCACAATGTCCCCCTTCATCTCCGCTATGCCCCTCTTCCACAATGTCCCCCTTCATCTCCGCTATGCCCCCTTCATCTCCGCAATGCCCCCTTCATCTCCGCAATGCCCCCTACCTCCAGTCCCTGGTGGTCCAGCGGAGCGTCTTCAGATCTGTGCCTCCTTCAGCACAGATCCCCGCAACCCGAACATGCCGGGCGAGCACATGGCGGTACTCGTACGAGTACCGCCATGTGCCGAGCAGAGCGATGCTCGAGCCGATCCGAGCATCGGCCGAGCATGCTCGCTCAACACTAATCAGGATACACTACTATATCCACATGCATTCAATGTTCCATATGACTTTTTTTTATTATCTTTTTTAAAAAATAAAATCTTAGAAGGCTTACAGCAAGACAAGCCTTGAAGACAATTGTTAGCAGACTTACAGCAAGACAATCCCTGAACATATTACAAGGCAGCCTTGAAAATAATGTTTGCAGGCTTACAGCAAAACACGTTATAAAAGGAACTGTTGGCAGGCTTGCAGCAAGGCAATACTTGAAAACATTTTGCAGGCTTGTATCAAAGCGAGCCTTGAATAAACTAGCTTGCAAGTTTGCTTGCAAAATGGCAAGCCTTCAAAATTAGTTTTTTTACTGAATGCTTACATGCCTAGTCCCAGTATTTCCAGCTGGTGGTAATCCACCACCCACCAGAAACATAATGCCACCCACTCACTTGTGATATTATGGTGTTTGCTAATTTATTTCCTGCTGCAGAGGTGTCTGAGCATCAAATGTGACAGGATTCGGATGTTGTATCCTCCATCCCCATAGGTAGTAAGCACCACAATAAGCCACCACCACCATTTCAGGTGCATCAGTCACCATAATACATTTACATCTGCAACTCTTCTAAAATCATGGATGTTGGATTTCTTTACCTGGAAGCACTGAGGAACTATGCAGGTATCAACAACTGCAATGTGTACAGTTTGTATATGTGTGTGTGTGTGTATGTGTGTGAAAACATTGTGAAAGAGGGGAAGGGCTGGGATCACACTCGGCATGTCTGCTCTCATTAAGCACAACTGACATAACCACCACCTTGAGGCTTGTGTTGCCAGTGTTAATCCACCAAGAAATCAGGTGCTGTCAGTAACTATGACATTTGACCATTCCACAAAATAAAAGTCATTGGGTGGTAGAGGTGGTGTCGGAGGGTGACCATTACTCACAACAAAAATAACTTATCCTCCCTGCTATGAACTTAACACATCCTGCAGGAATGTAAGCCTACAAGTACTGCCCCCTACAGTCTATTGGTCTCCACTGCATTGCAAAGTGTGGTCACTGGAACAGAATTGCTTATATTCTTCCTTGTATACCAGCCTCACAGAGACTCAGGGTATTCCTGAGTGAGAATTCAGGTCATAAATGCATAGAACTTCTTATCCACTTTTCACAAACAATGTTCCCAATCCTAGGTCCATTTGTACCATAATAGTCAGGACCAGATTTACATCCCTGACACCCCATGCAAGGAATTCTATATGCTCTTAGCTCTCCCCATAGCCACATCACCATTCATCACATGGTATTGCCCCCCCCAGCCCGATCCACTGCCACAGAAAATACCTTTGGCCTATAAGAAGCAAGGACAAAAACAAGCTTTAATCCTCTGGTTGCTAGAAATATCTCCAACACATTGCAGAGATCTCTCTATCATCCAAGGGGTTAAACAATAGCCTGTAAAGTGGACATTGAAATGGCCCTCACCACTCAAAATTTGGAGCTCTAGGCAGTTGCCTACTCTGCCTGTTGGGAAATCTGGCCCTAATACTAGTGTCTGAAACGTTCTTCTTGCTGGCTTGGGAAGATTGGGATGGATGACTGGTGTGGTATTGGGTCTGTTGGTTTACTTTCAATCTACTTTTCATTAACCTTAGGCAAGATGGACCAAGGACAGGACTTACAGAATTCACAATGCCTTCAGTATGCCCTAAGGCAGGAATGTTAAACTCAAACATTGCTGAGGGCCAAACCCTCAACAAGTCCCTCTGAGAAGGGCCACAACAATGGCTGTTGGTGTTGGCACTGTTATTTTATTGGACAAGCCTGAAGAGAAGAATTACATATAAACAGACTGTAGCTCTTAAGTGGCTGCTCTGACAAGGGGCTCAGTGTCTAGCTTACTTCTACAACAGGGGAAGGCAACCTTTGGCTCTAAAGTTGTTGAAGATTACAACTCCCATCATCTCCAACCATCCAGTAGCTGGAGAGCCAAATTTTTCCTAACCCTGCTCTAGAAGGTGACAGCAAACTAAGCTGACCAAAATTAGAATTTGGGGGGCCACGTAATTAAAATGCTAACTCTTTTTGGGGGCTGCAATTTATTTGCTTGTGGGCTATATGTCTGACATGCCTGCTCTATGGTCATTTGTTCATGTCTGTAACACTTGCCCCTCTTTTTGTGAGTAGTCATTTGATATTCTGTGTTTTTATGGTCTCATTTGGTAAATGCCACACAATCATTTATATTGAACTTTTCTCTTTTTTATTTAATACAGTTATTTTGAAGAGTGCCAGGCGTATAGAGGAATAATCATATAGACAAGAAGGCGCCCAGTAGTGCCTGTTATCTCACTAGGCAATATAAAATTAAAATATAAATATACTCATAAAAGTAGTGTTTGTATTTTGGCCAGCAAACTCTTACTGTTGGAGGCAAACCACTACTTTTGTGAGTATATTTATATTTACATTTTATATTGCCTAGTGAGATAACAGGCACTTCTTGTTTACATGTTTCTGGAGAGTTGTATTGAGGAGTAACCTGGACCCATAAAGTACCTTAAAGGGATAGTAATGTTTCATAATAAAAGCTGCTCTAATTAATCATCATAGTATTTGGACTTTGGAGAGTGTTATTTCAATTCTGTCAGAGTTGTAGTTCGAGAGTAATTCAATGACAAAGTATCCCCCTCCCGCCCCATTTACTGATGTAACACTGCTCAGCCAGAGCAGAAGGGAGGTGTCCAGGCAGACTGCAGAGAGGGACACTCTTCAATTAAGATAAGGGAAAAATCTGAAAAACTTGTCAAGGGGGCAGGACTTTCATTGTTCTCATGGGAAGAAGATTGTCCCCTGCTGTTATCTGTCTGGTCTATGGACTGGATTCCACATCTGAGAAGAGATGGCTTACACTAGATAAAAGGGGCGGGAGGGGAAACTTTGCTTGTGAATCTCTCTCAAACCATAAAGTTTTGAGAGATAAGACTTATATCGTTCTTCATGTTTTTTTAATGACTACAAAATAAAATAAAGATAAAAAGAAGTATTACTATCCCTTTAAGCAGATCCAAAGGATAAACACTGTTATTGGGGTAGTATAATATCCCTCTCACAAAGTAAAGTAAAGTATACACATAAGTGTTTTACTGAACACAAAATTTTTGTGTAATTTTCTTACACCAGTGATGGGTGGGTGTATATTGTCCACCTTCTTTCTTCTTCTTTTTGAAGGTCTGTAGAGGGTTACTCTACCTTCCTGATTATGGACTGATTTATCTACATTTTTTCCATGAAACTACACTATTTTGTAGTTACAGAACATGTTTTTTGATGCACTTTGTTATAGTTGTATGATTTTTCAGTGCTAATGACAATCCCTAATGAGGTTACAAATCAGGTTGTGTTGTACATAAGATGAGCCCTGTCCACATACACCATCAATCTGCCACACCACGTAGCACCATGAGTAATCTCTGATCTCATTTAAAGGAGGTTTTAGATGGATTACATGCTAATTCTGGCTGGATGGAAATTCACTGGGCAAAAGCATAGCAAAAAATATTTTTTCAAGCCTTGTTTCCTGGTTCTGCAATTGCATTCTGGGTGGTATATATGCTGAGTTTGCCATTTTGGCATAAATACAAAAGTTGGCCACAATAGAATTGCAAATGACCATTCTACTGTTATATACTAGCAGAAAGGCCTCTGCAAATCTGCTTTATCTGTCCGGATAGGCCTGCTCGGGCTCAGCAGCAGTTTAGGGCTGCCAAGTTTGGGAAAAAGACCAATGGAAATCACAAAGGCTATAACCACCATAGTCCCCCAGTGTCTGTATGTGAACCCAGTCACCATCCTTCCCTCACACAAGATCCTCTTAATCCACATAAAATGCAGAGGGGTTAACTAGTAAAAGCTAAACATTGTGGGGGTTGGATGGGAATGCATTTAAATGCATTCATGCCAGCCTGGCAATGGAGATGTTAAACATGTTGCACTAAAAACATTTGTTAAATATAAGGCCCAAATGGATTTAAATAAATATCACTATCTCCTCAGGAGAAGGTGCGGAGGAATGAAGAAATGCTGTTAAGTCATTAAATGCACCGAGGGCTATTTTACAGTTGTTTTAGCTAATAAACTAATGTTTAAGTGATTTATTATACTTCAAGCTTCATTTTATTTATTTTCTGACATCTTGCCATTGGAGATTCCATATCCAGCTGCCCTGCATGAAATATTGCCGGATCGAGGGACTGTGATCTGGCTGTTCGTTGCTGTATCAAACTCTTGTTTATAACCTTTACGAACATATGGATATTTATGTGTTTGTAGGCAGTAATGATAATATCCTCCTCAAGTGTTACAGATGCTTTTCTCGTGTGGGTAAGTAATTTATACATTTGAATGCTACTATTGATGCCATTTACTTTACTGGAAATACATATATGATCCTATGGGTAGCTCCTCACCTTTGTTTTGTTTTGTTTCCATTGGAGTCTTTGAGCAATTTAGGAATGAATTGCAATGAAAGAAATGGAGTCCTAACTTAAGCCCCACCATATACGTATGCCTACTTAGTTTGTAAAACAGCAAAATTGTATGAAAAAACAAACTTTATACAATGGATCATTCCTCTCTACTACAATGGTACAAATTATTGACATACTGCTTGCACAAACTGATTTCATCCTCTAGTGTTGCTATATTGACTACAGCTACTTCTACCAATTTTATTGCTACAACTACTCTCTGTCTGCAGGTAATTTTGGTAATACTTCGTTTTATCTTTATTTTGTAGGCATTAAAAAAACATGAATAATGATATGTCTTATCTCTCAAACCTTTATGATTTGAGAGATATTCACAAACAAAGTTTCCCCCTCCCGCCCCTTTTACCTAGAGTAAGCCTTCTCTTCTCAGATGTAGAATGCAGTCCATAGACCAGACAAATAACAGCAGGGGACAATCTTCTTCCTATGAGAACAATGAAATCACTGCCCCCCTTGACAAGTTTTTCAGCTTTTTCCCCTATCTTAATTGAAGATTGTCCCTCTCTGCAGTCTACCTGGACACCTCCCTTCTGCTCTGGCTGAACAATGTTACATCTGTAAAAGGGGCGGGAGGGGGAGACTTTGTCATTGAATTACTCTTGAACTACAACTCTGACAGAATTGAAATAACGCTCTCCAAAGTCCAAATACTATGATGAGTAATTAGAGCAGCTTTTATTATGAAACATTACTATCCCTTTAATTAGACCATAACCCAGCTGTAGGAAATGTTAAAGTCTCTTTCAAAAGAGGGCAGGTATATAGAGACTATGGCTATCTCTCCCGTCCAATAAAACACTGTGAAATTGGTAAACTGGGGATATATCTCCCATCTGGCTTGACTACAGTCTCTCTGCCTCAGTAGCTACTCAAACTCATATGGCTACTGGCTCCGGCGGTTGTAGTACACAACGTTAGAAGATACAATGTATAAGCGGGCAGAGTGCCTGTGCAACTGATAACCTCCCTACTGTGATAAACGTGACCCTGCTGGGTATAACATGTTCTTTTGCTCCATATGCTGGTGTCTGATTTAAAGTCAATGTGTTTCGTACCACTCAACTGGGTGCTTCCTCAGGATCTAACAGCTGTGGATCCCGGTGTCCATTTTAAATCTTGGCTCCATCTTGAACAACCAGTCATGTTTCTTTCATTTAATGATACTTAAAGGTTCACTCCATATGTTAACCCTATACATACTAGCCAGAAGTATACATAACACCGCTCCACTGCTATTAACAATATAGGATATATACATACATATACACTAACCCCCTGAGCGCCAGAGGGGTACACAATGCATCGCATACCCCTCCGGCACCCAAAGGGCCAATGCACATGCATATATGATAATACCAACAGTACACACGATATACAAAAAATAAAAAATATATAAAAAATATATATAGCAAAACAATAAATAATTAAATAATAATAAAAAATAATTAATAAACAAAAAATTATAAATAAATCAAAAAATAAAATAGCTACTGAGGCAGTGTTGGACGGACCCTGCTTTTGTAAACAACCGGTAGGTTGGAAAAAGTACAGTGAGACTGTAGTCAAGCCAGATGGGAGATATATCCCCAGTCTACCAATTTCACAGTGTTTTATTGGATGGGAGAGAATACCATAGTCTCTATATACCTGCCCGCTTTTGAAAGAAACTTTAACGTTTCCTACAGCTGGGTTACGATCTAATTAACGCTCCTATATACACGTGTAGTTTTAAGATCTGGTACCAGACATATAGTTATTATTATATATTACCACTATTGTATATTTGATAGTTGGTGTCTATTTTTTACATACCTATTTTTATATATTTTTTGTATATTGTCTAATAAATTGTGATTACAGTGAGACACGGAGCACCTAGCCCTTTATACTAGTATGAAAGCCTGTGTACACGGGCTAAAGTGCCACCCAGCAGCCTCTGCTGCAGAGACAGGAGGTGAGCCGTTTGGAGCGCCCTGCTCCGGAACAGCTTGTTCGGCCAGTCTCTACTGCGCATGACTGCATAGTTCCGGCAGTCTCTACTGTGCATGTGCTGTTAAGCACACAGGGAGCTTCGCTGCCTAGCAATTTATATTATACAGAAGATATATACACTCACTTGTAATACTAAGCCTCTGGCCTCAGTGCTAATCCATAATAAACATGTCAGAGATAATCCAAAAGAAATGCACTCACAGGTCTTTTTCCCAAAAAATGTGCTGGTTTCGCCCCAACATTGATGGAATAAACCAGAAACCCAGATTGGGGCCAAAATGTTGATGGAATAAACCAGCACATTTTTGACACCTGCAAAAGACCTGTGAGTGCATTTCTTTTGGATTATCTGTATATATACATAGAAATGTCCAACTATTTGCACTCTCTGTAAAGTTCTATTATGCCTGGGTGCAGTTCTCTAAAAATTATGTAATATTTTACAGAAATAAGAAAACACTCACAGGTCTTTTCCAGATGAACAAAAGGTGCTGGTTTATTCCATCAACATTTTGGCCCCACTTTGGGTCTTTATCAAGATGCTTGATAAAGGCACAAAGTGGGTCTGGAACGTTGATGGAATAAACCAACACCTTTTGTTCACGTGGAAAAGACCTGTGAGTGTTTTCTTATTTCTGTAAAAAAAAAAAAAAAAAAAAAATATATATATATATATATATATATATATATATGGTACATGGTAAGCATCTTGATAAAGGCCCAAAGCAGTGCCGAAATGTTGATGGAATAAACCAGCACACTTGTTCATCTATCAAAAGTCCTGTGAGTGCTTTCTTGTTTTGGAATTTTGCTGTTTGATTGTTAATTAGATTGACCCCCAGGCTGAGAATTGAAGGTTAAGTGGGTGCAGACATTGGTATATATATGGGTCTGATTGTTGACTGAAAATGTTTGGCATGGATTGAATAAAGCCATTTTCCTTAAATTTTAGCTGAGTGCTGTCTCCTTGGTCTGTGGACATCCTAAGGCTGAGTATATTTATATATTTCTTATCTTTATGGGACGTGCACCAATTGTCATGATGATTTCAGTATATGAGTGCCACTGTGTATCATTGTTTTTTATATATATATATATATATATATATATACATATATATATATATATATATATATATATATATATATATATATATATATTCTATAACATAAAGTGGTAGAATGAGTCGCTCCCTGTGAGCATAACCGCACATGCGCAGTAGAGACTGCTGTTCCAGCAGTCTCTACTGTGCATGTGTGGTTTCGCACACAGGGAGCTTCGCTGTGAGCCGTTTGGGGCTCCCCGCTAAGGATCAGCTCGTGCGGTGAGTCTCTACTGCTCATGACTGCAGTTATGCGCAGTAATGACTCACCGCCTGTCTCTCCTCCCGGCTCCGGGGCAGCAGCCGGGGCCGCTGGGTGCACTTTACCCCATGTATACGGGCTTTCATACTAGTATATATATTTATATATGTGTGTGTGGGGGTTATTTTAAAGCTTGCTTTTTTTATTTCACAGGAAACCCAAATACCGCTGCAAATCCTGTGAAATGTTTTTTTTCCCTCCAGTCACCTTTCACCATTATTCCAGGAGCTGTAATAATCTATATCAATGTTGGTTTATAGATGAATTTAATGTCAACTGTGGATTAATGTGTATTAATTAAATTGACTGTAACTTCTCTAATGAGCAAAAACGGATTTATTTCTTAATGCCGACAATCTTAATAAGGCTTTTAACTGCTTATGTGTGTGTTTTTCTTTTTCAACATAAAATATACTTTTATAATTTCTGGATGAATAGTTTAAGCATATTATATTACCCCCCTTCTCCCAGCATTGAAAAGGAATTGATTAAATTAGGATTCCTTCACAGAATCCTGAGATTAAAGACATATAAAACCTGTCAATTTTATCATTTTACTTACTGCTAGTCCTAGGACACCACAATGACATTTTCTGGAATTTTATACTCAAAGACAGAAATATAATATTCACTTGTACAATAAAGTGGATTCATAATGTAAATTGATTTTAATGCCATAGTGGCATTCCATGCACTGCTTTGGAAAGCCCTCTGTTTCTCAAAGGGTTAAACAAGAAGTCATGGCTAAACAGGGGCTAATATGCAGTCAAACTCTTCCATTGCAGAAGTACTGGAAAACATTCAGCAAGGACATCACTCCAGACTACACAGGAATAGTTTATTTTATATTGTAAAAATGAGGTCTGTCTCTCTAATCAAAGGGTGACTCAAACATAAATGAGCTGTGATTTTGATTGATGTGAAGTACAGAACATTGGGGTGAATATATGAATGTAACAACGCAGCCTCGTGACATTAGCCTCTAACACAAGCGGCTGCATTTAAGGGGAGACACTACAGTGTATGAGTGCTGTAGTGCATACCAACAGATTCACTCCATAGCTTGCATTGTGTGTGCATGTGTGTGTGTGTGTTCATGTGTGGAAAAATTCTGTTGGTGGGTGGTTAATTTTGGATTCACCCCCAGTCCCCCCCCTACACCTCTACAATGGGTAGAAGCATTCCCGGGTCATTGTCAAAAGTCTCACAGGTAGCAACTATAAAAGCATTTAGCACCAGGACATGAGCTTGAGGGGTTTCTTAAAAGGTAATTATGCATAGGACACTAATTAGTGCTAGTTTTCTTTTCTTGGTATTGTAAGAACAGAAGAGTCCAGGACTGTTATTTTCCTTCACAGGTCTCCTTGGTGGCACACCAAGAGAGCCACGCCGCTCAGTGTTTACCTGTTCTCTACCTGACTCTGACTTACAGAGTCTCTTCTTTTTGTTTTCCTGAAGACCCGGCTGGGTTTCTCTGCTGGTTCCAGCCTCATGCCATAGAGGCTAGTGATGGAAGTGGGATTAAGCTCCTTGGTCATCCTGGATTTGAAGTGGGTGCTCAGCTGGATTTCCCCTTATCTTGTGCAGTAGGTGTCTGCTGTTGTCCGTGAGGCAGGTATCTCTTCTGATGCATTCCTCAGGTGGAATGCATGCCATGATTTGGCTTCATAGCGCTTCTGATCTGTGCATTCCACAGACCGGTAGTCAGGGGAGGGCTGGCCTGGGGGGCAGGGGAGCAATTGCCCCCTGGGCCAGTCATATGTCTGGGCTGGTGGGCCACTCCCTCTTTTTGCTACAAATGTAGCTACAGTAGTGATACCACAGAGCTTACAATTGAAATGGAGCTACAATCCAAGTGGAGCTACACTAGATGCATAACCCATTTCTCTCTTAGATACCATATAGTTATATGATATCACTAGTAGGGCTGCAACTAACGATTATTTTGATAATCGATTAGTTGGCCGATTATTTTTTCGATTAATCGGATAAAAAAAACAATATGCTAATTTTTCATTATTTAAAATGATTTAATGAACAAACTGAGCGTTAAAAACAAACAGAAGAATAAAAAACTTTATACATTTTACATGCGTCATTGTTATTATTTTACTATGGGGTCTATGCACCTCTCTTTCTCCCCCTTGCACCTCTATTTCTCCCCCTTGTACTTCTTTCTCCCCCCTTGTACTTCTTTCTCCCCCTGGTGCCTCTCTTTCTCCCCCTTGTGCCTCACTTTCTCCCCCATGTACTTCTTTTTCTCCCTTGTGCCTCTCTTTCTCCCCCATGTACTTCTTTCTCCCCCTTGTGCCACTTTCTCCCCCCTTGTGCCTCACTTTCTCCCCCTTGTGCCTCACTTTCTCCCCCATGTGCCTCTTTCTCCCCCTTGTACTTCTTTCTACCCCTTGTGCCTCTCTTTCTCCCCCATGTACTTCTGTCTCCCACTTGTGCATCTCTTTCTCCCCCTTGTGCCTCTCTTTCTCCCCCATGTACTTCTTTGTCCCCCTTGTGCCTCACTTTCTCCCCCATGTACTTCTTTCTCTCCCTTGTGCCTCTCTTTCTCCCCCATGTACTTCTTTCTCCCTCTTGTGCCACTTTCTCCCCCCTTGTGCCTCACTTTCTCCCCCTTGTGCCTCACTTTCTCCCCCATGTGCCTCTTTCTTCCCCTTGTACTTCTTTCTACCCCTTGTGCCTCTCTTTCTCCCCCATGTACTTCTTTCTCCCACTTGTGCATCTCTTTCTCTCCTTTGTGCATCTCTTTCTCTCCCTTGTGCCTCTCTTTCTCCCCCATGTGCCTCTCTTTTTCCCCCTTGTGCCTCTCTTTCTCTCCCTTGTGCCTCTTTCTACCCCTTATGCCTCTTTCTACCCCTTGTGCCTCTCTTTCTCCCCCATGTACTTCTTTCTCCCACTTGTGCATCTCTTTCTCCCCCATGTACTTTCTCCCCCTTGTGCATCGCTTTCTCCCCCATGTACTTTCTCCCCCATGTGTCTCCTTCTCCTCCCTTGTACTTCTTTCTCCCCCCTTGCACCTCTCTTTCTCCCCTTTGTACCTCTCTTCCTCTAGACTGTCTCTCCTTGTCACTGCTGCACTCCTCTTGCTGCGTTGAGTTGGCGGGCTAGGGGGTAATTTGAGTGGCATCCGGTCCCCTGCGGCTGGCTGGCTCTGAGTTCCCTCCTGCCCGCCCGCATCATCACGTGCCCCTGCGGGCCGTGATGACATACAGACAGAGAAGAGGAAAAGGGCAGAGGCACCGGAAGAGAAGCGCTTGCTGCCAGACAGTAACGATCAGTCTGCTGGCAGCAAGAGCTTCTCTTCCGGTGCCTCTGCCCTCTTCCGTCTGTATCTCATCACTGCCCGCAGGGGCGCGTGATGATGCGGGCAGGTGGATCTTGTCCCGGCAGCCACATATGGATGGGATTGGGAAGTGCAGGTTGACACTGGCGGCGGCGGCAGTCTGGGGCTGCAACTAATCGATTATGAGAATCATTGAAAATGATTCTCATAATCAATTTTTATCGATAATATCGATTAATTGTTGCAGCCCTAATCACTAGTGCAGCTTTACTTACATTGTAAGCTCTGTAGTTGCACCAGTGTAACCCCATTTCAATTGTAAGCTCTGTGGTATTGTTTGCCTTACTTCACAACACTAACCCTTTGAGTGACAGAGGGGTATGCCACGCATTGCAAAGCAATGCATGGCATACCCCTCTGGCACTCAAAGGGTTAATGGCAATTTTAAAATTAACAAAAGAGGGTGGGCTGGGACAGAGGGCTGGAACAATAGTAAAATCGGGCCACAAATAGCCAGCCCTCGCCTGCCGGTAGTGGTGTCCAGAGGAGACCAGAGGATGGCTTCTCCTCATTAGTTCCTCAATGTCGGGAGGGGAATTTAAATCTGGAGCTATGTTCCAGTTTTCTCTCTGCTCAAGCTATATTTTCTGCTGGTCAGGTCAGACCCAGACCTGTTTTTTGGGTGGTAAGGTAAGTTTAGGGAGGCATTCTATGCTTCAGGGGCCCTTGTTTGATGGATTTCTACTCACCTGTTTCTATTCCATCCTCTTTACCTCCTCAAGGCCTGTATGGCCTCGGATATGGCGTCTCTTGTTTCTATATTCTCTCCCATTGCTAAAGGGTGGAGGAGGACATAGCAGTTCTGTCAGTCTCTTCTACATCCACGGAAAGTCCGGTGTCCCAGAGGAGACCTAAGGAGGTTCTGGATTCTGATTCTTCCTTAGATGAGGATTCTGATGAGGGTTGTTTAGTGGACTATTATTTATTTCCAGTAGAGTTGACACTTTCGTTAAAAACATCCATTCCTCTTTAGATATCAAAGAGGATGACAATCCTAGGTCTGTAGCGGATGAGTTGTACCTGGGGTACAAAAAGATCACAGATCTTTTTCAGTGCACAAGGCGGTCTCAGAGCTGACTAAGCAGGAGTGACTGAACCCAGAAAAGCATCTTTCTTTTTTCAGGATTCCTTTGTCAAACCTAATATCTGATGCCAGGTCATTGCCTTGAAAATTGCACCATTTCCTTGGGAGGTGGAGAAGTATTACATCAGGTGTTAAAGATCACCGAAGAAGGATACAGGATTCCCTTTTTTTCCCTCCCCCCAGAAAGATTTGTTGCCACCATAATCCTTCGGTCGCCTCTGAGAAAAGTAGCCCTTTGGCAATTCATCCAAAGCCTCTCCTGGAGGAGGTGCTCATTCCTATTCCCAGGAATCTACAAAGGAAAGGTACCTTTTCAACTGTATTCCTGGTTCTGAAATCCTCGGGAGGTTTTCAAGCTGATGGTAAATCTTCCCTTTCTCAATCAATTTATTATTCAAGAACATTTCAGAATGGAAAGTTTGAGAACAACAGTCAACATTATCCACAAGGGAGGCTGGATGATAACGGTAGTCATGAAGTATGCTTATTTTCATATTCTAGTCCATCCACATTACCAAAAGTTCCTACGCATAGCAATGAAAGATGGCAGAGTCACCAAAGTTTTCCAGTTTGCAGCTCTCCCCTTTGGGTTATCCTCGGCCTCCTGAGTCTTTACCAAAATCATGTCGGTGGTGGTAGCATTTCTGAGGGAAAAGAATATGGCATTAATTCCCTAATTAGATGACTGCCTGATCAAAGCCTCGTCCTCATTTCTGCTAAGGTATAATGTAAATCCCATAATCTCTACTCTGACTTCCCAGGGCTGGCCAATGAACTTCAGCAAATGAAGTCTACTTCTAGAGAAAAGGAAGTACTTTCTGGGGATAATCCTGGATGCTGAAGTAGGGAAGATGTTTCTACCAGATCCCAAGATTCAGAAGCTTTCGGATAACATTTTGCTTCTCAGGTCATTCATTCATATGTCCCTCAGACTAAAGTCCATTCTGGGTTTGATGTCATCATCCATAGATGCTGTCCCTTGGTCAAAGCTTCATATGAGGCCTAGCAGCAGTTCTTCCTATTCTCCTGGGACAAGGACATTCTGTCACTCCACCATCAGGTGTATGTTCCACCGGCAATCAAGTATTCCATAAATCAGTGGTCCAGAAGGAATTTATTGATAGGTCTTCCATGGCAGACTCTGAATTGGATTGCCATTACAATGGATGCCAGTCAGTCCAGATGGTGAGCAGTCCTGAACCAAACTTAATTTCACTGTCTTTGGTCCCACTCAGAGAGGAACCTCCATTCCAATCATCTGGAATTACTGGCAGTATGGAGGGCTTTGAGGTCAATTGACCCTTTCCTCAAAGTGAAGGCTGTGAAGATCAGATTGGAAAATATGACGGTGATATGCTACTTGGCCCACCAAGGGGGCATGAGTAGTCTGACTCTTCTTCACCTATCATTTAGGATTCTTCATTGGGCGGAGTTGAACCTAGTAGCCCTGACGGTGGTTCACATACCAGGGAAGGACAACTTCTGGGCAGACTTCTTGAGCCGCACGTCAAAACATCCAAATGAATGATCGCTCCATCCCAAGGTTTTTCTGACACTCACGGAGAAATGAAAGATGCCTCAAATAGATCTGATAAAATGGAAATCAGCAACATTAAACTAGGAACAAATCTGCAATACAAATTTGCAGGCTCTCTAGGTGTAGTGTCCTACCTGGGGTGCAGTAATTTTTAGCCCACTAGTGCCTTTTTTGTGGGAGGAAATATCCTAAAGCATATAATACTGATCCTGACAAACCAACAGTTCAGCCACAAAATGCCAGGCAATTTCTCTCTGAACAAGAGAAGCAGCCAACCCCAGACATAGATTTGGATAACCCCTGACGAAGCCTATAGGGCGATATGCGTTGGATTCTGGACTGCTGTGTATGTACAGCTGGGTTTTTAATTGTTTTTAATATTTATGTCTCATTTTTGTACTGAATAAACATTTATATATTCATTATATTTTTGTTTGCTTTATTAGAGTGCCTTCCCTTAATAGAGCTACTTTTGGATGGGGATCAGGGGAGGGAGTTCTCTCTCTTTTTCTCCCCCTCTTGTTTTCCACCGGTATATTTGGTATGCTGATACAGAAATGGGACTTTCACCTAGCTTATCTATTTCTGCCCTGAAAAAATGTATCCAGAGAAAAGCAGAGTCATTTTCGTGGCTTGTTACTGGCCCAGGAGATCCTGGTTTATTCTACTGAAGAGCATGATGTAGGACGAACTGATAATGCTTCCAGTCAGAACAGATCTCTAATCCCATGGACCAGTTCTTCATCACCAAGTCATCAATCTGAAGCTTTCTGTGTGGTTCCTGAATCCCAGCTGGTAAGTGGACAAGGGCTATTGACTACAGTCATCGACATCCTGGTTACATCACAGAAGAAGAGTATGGAATTGCACCTGGCCAAGATTCTCCTTCTGGGCTAAAGATCATTCAGTATATCCATTATAGCCTTCCATTCCTTCTATCCTAGGATTCCTGGCTGAAGGTTTCAGACTTAGTGCTAGTATACTGAAAGTACAGGTGACTGCCTTAGGCATTTTTTAGGGCAACCTTTTACTCAAGATTTCACGGTAAGGAGCTTCTTGAAGTCAGCTTCTCTCTTACTGCCCAGGACAGTTCCTTCTCTAGCTCATTGGCATCTGAACTTGTTTCTACAGACATTACTCTCAGAACCATTTGTACCCTTAGAATCTAAATCTCTGAGAATGCTATCCTTTAAATCAGCCCTCTTTGTGCTGGCATCAGCCAGAAGAGTAGGGGAACTTCACGCCTTATCATTCAACAACTTTACTTGCAGTTTAGACTGAAGTCTGTTGTTCTCAGGGTCCCGCCAGAGTTTAGACCTAAATTGGCCTCATCCTTCCACAGGAATCAAGAACTGTGTCTTCCAGTTTTGTTTCCGTTTCCTCATACTGAGGAAGAAGAACATCTTCTCAAGCTGGATGTCAAATGGTGTATTTCTATTTATTTAAAAAACAAAGGCAGATTTCAGATATTCCTTTGTCAATTTCTTCAGTCAGGCTAAAGGCAATAAATCTTCAAAATTTGCATTTGCTAGGTGGCTCTAATTACAGGCTTAAAAAGCTTATACAGCTAGTGGAATGGATTCTCCAGCAGGCATCAAAACCCACTAAATCAGAGCCGTTTCCACTTCTTGGGTAGAAGAGTCTCTGGCTTCCGTGGACCACATTTTTAGGGCTGCTACCTGGTAGAATACCCACACCTTCCCCAGACATTATCGCCTAGACCTTAAAGCAGAAAGAGAATCTGCCTTCAGTCAGAAAGTCCCGTAAACAGTCTTGTCACCCACCCTTTCTTCTTCATCAGCTTTGTTCTTACCTGTCAATTCCTTTTCCTTCAGGTCTCTGTAGTTAGCACAAGGATTTTCCTCCATTTTGATATACCTTTGTGCCAGTAATAAATATGTTCTTTAGCATGTATCTGGGTCTGTGTCCTCTTTGTTCAAAATTGAGGGCCTGGGGGAGGGAAGTAATTTTAAAAAATGTGTTACCTGTCCTATGAGGAAGAATCAGGGCTCTCACTTGATGTGCTATTTATGGAGACCAGAAGGAAAAGGAATTGACAGGTATAAAAATTCACGTTTTCATACCTCCCAAGCATCCTTCTTTAGGAGGGACATTTCCTTTTTAAGACCCAAATCCCTCTGACCTCCTTTCCCACCCTCGTGTCTCTCTTTTAGGAGATCAGACTGTGTAGTGTATATAATCGTATCACATTGCTCCACAGCAACAAAACTCACATTAATGTTTGTTTAAACTTTATTATTTATGTTTATAAATTAGTCGTAAATAAAATACTTTGCACTGGAATTATTCTGGAGTAAACCATCCTGTTAGCCCTTTCAGTGCCAGAGGGGTGCACAATGCATTGCAAAGAAATGCATTGCGTATCCCTCTGGCACTGAAAGGGTTCAAATAAAATGGACTTTTAACCTGTTGACCGCTAGAGAGGCTTCCAAAATTTTGTACAACAAAACATTAGAGCCCTCTCTGGCATTCAAGGGGTTAACCGTACCCCTCTGGCACTCAAAGAGTTAAGAGGTTCTATTCAATGCATGCTTATTTAGGAATTTTTATTTGTCCCCTATAGTACAGTTGGTTTACTCCAGAATAACTCCGGTTTGCTTTTAGAAACATGGGACTTTTGGTCTTGTTCTAAACCATTCATTCATTTACACAAAAAGGTGTCAATAGGTAAAGAAATAATCTAAAAATTCTCAATATTGTGCTGCCAATCAGCTACACCACCAGTAACACCACCCAAAACAAAAGGTCCTCTTCTTGGCCATCTGAAATGTTGGGCGGGTTGTATTTTGGATCTGTGGGTGTATGTTTCACACCCATCTCCTATTTTCAAAAGAAAAGTGGAAGAATTCTGGGACAAATTAATTGGACTATAGGAGAAAAGTATAACAATACCATTGGTTTAAATGGGGGCTTTTATGTCTTAGAGGGATAGTAATGATTCATAATAAAAGCAGCTCCAATTAATCTTCATAGTATCTAGGCCATTGAAAGTGTTATGTAAATACTGTCAGAGCTGTAGTTCAAGAGTAAATGAATTATATAGTATTCCCCTTGTGCCCCTTTCACTGATGTCATTGCTCAACTCAAAGCAGCAGGGTGGTGTCAAAGTGGAATGCAGAGAGGGACAATCTTCAATTAAGATAAGGGAAAAACCTAAAAAAAACTGTCAACAGAGGCAGGGATTTAATTGTTCTCACAGTAAGAAGATTGTCCCCTGCTGTGAGCTGTCTGGTCTGTGGACCAGATTCCACATGTGAGGGGAGGTGACTTACACTAGGTAACAAGGGGCTGGAGGAGGAAACTTTATCATTCAATTACTCTTGAACTACAACTCTGACTGTATTGAAATAACACTCTCTATGGCCCAGATACTATGAACATTAATTGGAGCTGCTGTTTTTGTGAAGCATTACTATCCCTTTAAATGCCAGACAAATCTCCACTCCACGCTTTCATCCAGGGGTTAAAATCCAGATTTATATCACTGGGAATTTATAAAACTTTTATTTTTCCCATATGGAGCAACTGGTTTGCCCCAGAATTATTCCATTTTCCTTCTGAACAAAGGGCATAAATTGTAAAAGCAAACTGATTGTCAGGGGAACTCATGAAGTGAGTAAACAGAGGTGAGAATTTGGTGACTCTTTAATTACCCACTGTGGGATAATACATTTGCCCCAGAATTGCCCTAGTCTTTTCTTCATATAGCTCACTGTGTTAACCCGTTCAGGGCCAGGGGGCGTCCAATGCATTGCCACGCCCCTCTGGTTCTGACAGGGTTAAAGTGTGTGCAAGTCCAATATGGTCTGGTTACTGGATTGATCATCTACTAACTTCTGATTTGGTGAAAGGGAAGTAAGCATATCAATTAAATCAATTATATTCCATATGGATTAAAATAAATTAATGTCCAAGTTATTTGAAATCAAGCGATATCTGCTGAGATACTTGACTTTAATTAGTATTAATTCACCCATTGATGTGGGTTTGAGATATAGGTTTGTGATACGCTTTGGTCACTTGTTGGGGGGGTGTTAAACCAAGACATTTCAGCTTGTCTCTGTTCAGATGTTGGACCTTGAACCATCCCCCACGTAGTATGTTGCTGAGAATGCTTAAACCATTGAAATCTCCACCATAATTGCAATCCATGACCTTCCTGATCCTTACTATATCTATGGAGCACTATCTCATAGATCGGTGCATCCATTGTGCTCCTCTTCTATAGAGTCATGCTAATTAGTGGCAGATCACAGAGAAAAGAAGATCCACCAGTCATTGGAATATAGATTATCCTTAGATGGGTTCTTATTGTAGTGAAACAATTACACTGCGATGGACCTACAAGTTGGGCTTGTCTGGGAGTCCTGAACAACAGCTGACAAACTTGGTGTTCTTATTTCATAAATAGATGGCTGCATAAATCCCCATTATCTAGTGATTGTTTAGAATGAACAAATACCTTTCTGTGTCTGCATTTTAATGAGACTTTCAATAACACTACAAAGTATCTTCTTCATCTGGAGTATACACTTGTTAACTACCACTGAAGACTACACGTACAGCAGAGCAGCCTTGGACGTCTCACTCAGATCACGAGAGATAACACGGGGAGGGGGCGCTAAAAACTCCAGGCACAGGCTTCATTTATCTAAATAGAGATGTTAGTGGGCGAGAGAATGAGGCTGATATTCTAACATGAATCTGAGTAATTCTGAGCAAAATCAAATGCACAATGGGCAAATACAAATCCTTAAAACTCCCATAGATTCAAATAGGTCTTGTAACGCCTTGTTTGCTACAGAGGTTTACAACCCATTCATTTCCTTTCTATCTCTCTGTACTTACATATGTCTGTCTGTTTGTCCTATCTATCTGTGTCTGTCTATCTTTTTTGTCTATTTCTGCTGCTCTAGTTCTAATTTTAAGTTTTACCCTCCTGTGGGACATATGCACAAAATAAAGTGGAGCAACTCTTTCTTCTGTGTGTTTCTCTCCATCGCACTCACACCCTCTCTTCCTATCCTCCACCATCTCTCTCCCACCCACTCATCCTCTACTCCACCATGTCTCTCCCACCCACTCATCCTCTACTCCACCATCTCTCTCCCACCCACTCATCCTCTATTCCACCACATCTCTCCTACACTTTCATCCTCTCCTCCGCCATCTCTCTCCCACCCACTCATCCTTTACTCCACCATGTCTCTCCTACACTTTCATCCTCTCCTCCACGATCTCTCTTACCCTCTCTTCCTCTACTCCACCATCTCTCTCCCACCCACTCATCCTCTCCTCCACCATCTCTCTCCCACCCACTCATCCTCTACTCCACCATGTATTTCCTACACTTTCATCCTCTCCTCCACCATCTCTCTCCCACCCACTCATCCTCTACTCCACCATCTCTCTTCCACCCTCTCTTGCTCTCCTCCACCACCCTTGTCCCACCCTCTCATCCTTTCCTCCATCATCTCTCTCCCACACTCTCATCCTCTCCTCCACCATCTCTCTCTCCGACCCTCTCTTCTTCTCCTCCATCATGTCTCTCTCCGACCCTCTCTTTCTCTTCTCCATCATGTCTCTCCCACCCGCTCTGCCTCTTCCTCTCTGTCCCTATCTCTCCCCTATATTCTGTTTCACTCTATGTAAGTGTAAAACACTACGATTTGTACTTTTTAAATAATGGAACATATTTTCGTCTTTCTCCCTTAATTCATAATGTTACAATTAGCGGAGTTCTTGTAAAACAAAACAGAACAAAACAAAGGTAGTTGGATGTTTTTTAACCAAATTAAAGTGAAGACAGCCATGGAGACTGGTGTACTAAACTGTACTGGAGCATTTATACAGTAAACAAACAGAGTCCTATACAATAAACACTCACCATATGCACACTCATTTGAAAGGGTCTTTACCCGCTGAATGGAGAAAGGTCCGGGAGACGTTAATCCAGTTTGAAACTTGATTTGATTTCTGTGGTGCGGCTGGTTTTGCCCAATATCTGCGTTCCAAGATCTCAGTACACAGAACCCTATGTCCAAAAGAAATATTGGGTAATTCTGGGGCAAACTATCTTCACCATAGGGGGAGAAGTATGAACTGGTTTCTAATCCTTTGAACGGTAGAAAGCTGTCAAACGTATTGGTTCGTGATGAATTCATTACTTTAACCCTCTTAGTGCCAGAAAAGTATCCAATGCATTGCGTTGCATTGTATTTGTTACATTTCTGGCACTCAAAGGGTTAACATTCGAGGGATTAAACAGGCCAGTTAAAATGCATAGGATTAATTTCTCTTTCTTATAGTGTAGTTGGTCTGCTCCAGAGTTACAGTTTTTCTTTTGAACACGCAACTCACAGAACTGGATACATTTTGGACTAAAATAAGGCCATAAGGAACAACGAAAGATTGCCCAAATTTCCCTGATTTAAATGAGGTTTTTAATTCATTAAATACTAAAGAGAGAAAGGTCTCTTTAGGATTCAGGGGGTTAAAGGTCTTATTTACATCAACGCGGAATTGTATATGTCCACTATGGCGTGGCTGGTTTGTCTCAATATATTTATTACGTCATCACTACTGTCTCTCCAGAACACGTGGGGACTGTTGGCTCTATAGATCTGTGACTTCTTTCCCACTCTCTGTTTTATCCCTCACTGATTACCCGTGATGTCACAAGAAAAACCTTGTTTCTAAGAATATATAAATGCCCATTGGCAAAGACACCTCAATGACTCCACTGGTATTAGCTGCACAGTGTATACGCATGGTCACGATTACAATGAGGGATTTTGTTAGTCTTCCAACACACTGCTTTTTTAACACATTAGTATGATAAATCAGTCTGTCAGAAATTAATGGAATGGCCTATGTTGTTTCTATAATGCCATATAATGGTCGTTCTTAAATCCATAACAATAGCTAATAGCTGATATTTGTCACAATAAGGGGCTGCAGTCTTTGTGCACTTTAGATGTGTCTAATTTTGGAGTTACAGCAGTTCTAGTAAATGTAACTTTCCACATGGCTGCCAGACGGTTGCCAACACTTTGAGTGCCAGAGAGGTTTGCAACGCATCATTCTATGCTGCGATAATACCATCTGGCTCTCAGAGGGTTAAACAGAGCGATCGCTTAACCCTTTGAGTGCCAGAGAGGTTTGCAACGCATCATTCTACGCTGCGATAATACCCTCTGACTCTCAAAGGGTTAAACAGAGCGATCGATTAACCTTTTGAGTGCCAGAGAGGTATTCAACGCATTGCAACGCAATGCGTTAGATAACACTTTGGACTCAATGGGTTAAATGTATATCAATAATAGGCAGCCTCTCTGCCTCTTCAGCTGTTGGGGATTAAAATATTCATCAGTCTTCTGGATATGATTGGAGGTGTAGTCTACGATAGCTGGGGGAGATGTACTAAGGTGTGTTAAAGACGTGATAAAGTGGAGGTCACAGTGTGATAAACTCTCCAGACTGTGCTTATGTTATCCTAGGGAGCCAATAAGATTTGTCCAATTTGAGGAATCTTAATGCATTAGCTCCATAAAAAGCCTCCTTTCTCCCACCATGCCTGGGCATCAGCGCAATGCTTTTTCAACGTCTTAAACTCACTGCTAATATTTACGGCCTTCCTCCACCAAATCAGTACTTGTCATAGTTATATTATAATTCTGATTTCCATGGGAATAAAAAATACAACAGAAACTGCAAAGAAAAATAAATAATACAAAACTAACACACAACAAACAAAAACATATGTTAAACAGAGTAAATCAGAACTGTTTCAATGTTGTAATTTATTGTCCTTTATATCTGTGATTTACTTTGTCTACTCTATTCACTATCACTCAGTGAAAAATAATGTTATTATAGAACCCAGTGGTGTTGTCTTTACACACCTAAAAACACGTTTTAATTGACGGTGCTGAAGTTCTAAGTCCACCCGGAGCAATCCAACTGTATTGATTGAAATGGGGCTTATTTAAATGGGACTTTTACCCCCTTGTAGGCTAGAAAGGTATGTAAAGCATTGCCTCCCAATGAATCGGGGAGATTCATACTATGCAAGGGGTTAAAATCCCCATTTATATGAACGGAACATTTAAAAATGTC
Source organism: Rhinophrynus dorsalis (assembly GCA_037306005.1). Taxonomy (NCBI): domain Eukaryota; kingdom Metazoa; phylum Chordata; class Amphibia; order Anura; family Rhinophrynidae; genus Rhinophrynus; species Rhinophrynus dorsalis. The sequence continues at coordinate 439,783,197 of CM074721.1, forward strand.
CCCCGTGGCGCAAGTGGTATGCTCCAGAATTGCTTCAGTCCTACTAAGTAAATAATGACCAGTAAATCTGATTACACTGACACAATTCAATCTTCTACTAACCCTTTGAGTGCCTGAGGGAACGCAACACATTCCTCTGGTACACAGAGGGTTAACCTCTTGAACGCTAGAGAGGTCTCTAATAAATGTATTCGTTGGAGACAAAGCTAGTATTCAAAGGGTTAAATTAGATTTTTCTAATAGATTATCTGGTTGCCTTGAAGCGTGACTTGGATATCTTATTAAAGTATTTTTGGGCAAGACGATCAGAATAATTGCACTAGGAAATATATGGAATGAAGCAATCTGTTGCGTTCTATGGGATTTGTTTCCTTTGATAAGTATGTTTTTTTCCTGCCCTAATTTTGCCCTAGGTTTTCACTTAGGGGACACTGTACAATGCAGAACAATAGAAATAAGGCTGAAGCCAAAGGTTTCTTGAGATATAATTTATCGATTGCCAAGGTGAAGTTTTTACTGAATCCCTCTAGTAATCAATTGCCCTGATTATGTCATTACGCGAAATATTCAAATCATTTTGTACAAACATATTGCACCTTTGCTTTCAAATCCCTCTGGCACCTTCAATATATCACAATCTGAAGCTCTTTAAAACTCACTAAGGTTGTCTAGAAGCTAAGAGAGGAGCTGAAGCAGAAATCTAACACCCCAGTTTGTCAATACATTGATCCCTTTCTCCTAGACTTGCTTTCCTTTATCTATTGACATGTAAAATGCTGCACTGACAAGCTGTGTGATGACTTCTTCAAAGGCACTTACTGTTCAAGATAACAAATGTTTTCTGGCTGAAAAACTGGCTTGCATTAATATAGATTATGTTGTATAATTAAGCAAAACATTATTGATAAAAAACATTTTACAGCCCATTTACAATAAATAATTTCTGAAGATTTCATGTAACAGCAAATAGGTGTTTTATCAGAATTTTTATATACATAAAAGAAGGCTACAAGATTCATACAATAAAGTGGTGTAGTTTTGGGGCAAACCAACTGCACAATAGGAAACAAATACAATTTCCATTGATTTGAACTCTCAACAATTTTAATTTTCCATTGATTTTAAATTTCCAAATCTCTTTTATTTAAATGGGGCTTTGAATAAGATTTAAGGGAGTTGGTGCAATTGGCTTTCAACAGAATTGCACCATTAAGTATATCAGCCTCAACATCTTGCATTTATTGAACTGTTATATTATTACTTCATGAGATCAAATAAATATATATAAAAGTATTATTCTATTTCTACTACAAGTAGAAACATCAATACAATACTACTACTACTACTACTATTACTACTACTACTACTATTACTACTACTACTATAGATTTATTATTATTATTATTATTATTATTGTTATTATTAATGTTGTTGATTATTTTATTGTGCTTGTTATATTTATATGTTTACACAATGTCTTATCGCTGCTATTTATATTGGTAATTAGAATAAAAAAATAAGCATTCAGTCTGGAAGATAATTATGTTTGATAAGACAAGCAGACAATTCCAGTTGTAAATTAGTACATATATTTTACAGCAAGATACATTTTTACCTGATAAGACAAAGATTTTATTTCCTAGAACTAATTATATATTCCCAATTATGTTTTTTTAAAGAGATTGATCACTAACAACTTGTAAGATAGGCTATTAACCCAAGTGGTTGTTAATAATAATAATAATAATAATAATAATAATAATTATTATTATTATTATAATAATCCTCATCATTGTCCTCGTCATTACCACCACAGTAATAGCAATAGTAATAATAATAATACTTATAATAATAATAATAATAATAATAATAATAATAATAATAATAATAAATAACAGTAATAATAATGCAACTTTTATGATCACATTGTCCACATCATCATTACAACTACAATAATAATAATAATAATTATATCATCATCATCATCATTGTACCATCATCATAATTTACCTCAACATCATTACCACTGCCATATTAATAATAAAAATGGTACATCTATTAACATCATCATCCACTCATCATTTCAGTTACAATAATGTTATTATTTCATCATTACCATCATCACCACTACCACCACAAGAATACTAATTTCTAAGATTAATAATAATTCTATCATCATTATCATCACCTTCACCTTCTTCTTCAACATCATTACCAATTTAATAATAACAATAATAATAATAATAATAACAATAACAATAATCAATGTTCATAACTGGAATATTACTACTAGTACTACTACTAATAATAATGTCATTTACCCCAGGCATAACTTACTATGAAGGGCAAAAAGATGATTTGCTCAGTGTTACAGTATATTCTACATTGCTTTCTACATTAGGATCCTTTGATAATGACCTTCTATAGATAATCAGCCATTTTCCCATCTAGGGTCAAGCTTAGCAAATCTCTAGCCTTCTTGTATTTCAAGAGCAGTAGTGACTGATACAAGGCAAGAAATGAACTCAATTGGTGGGACATGTGGCCTGCAGGGGAAGGGTTATCCTCTAAGTGTTCCACCCAGAGCACTGCTTTCTATTTATCTACTTCTCCATAATAAAAGATCAAGAGTTCCTGCTTATTATCTTATTTTTTCTGCTTTCTTCCAGTAGGCTTTAGCTCTGACTCCTCACGGATTAACACGAGGATCAATAATAAACTTACAGTCTATTTCTCTGCAGGAGAAAATGAACTCAAAATGCAGTCAAACTCTTATTGATCAGTGATACAGGTCTCAGTTTCATTACCTCTCTTCCATGATAACCCATAAATAATGTGATGAGTTACTAATCTCTTTGATTTTCTGTCCCCCCCTCCCATTTATATACACAAGAATCAGCTTTCTTCCATATTGAAGCCGCAATGAGATCTTTCACATTTGTAAACTAGCTCTGTCATAGAGCTGCAGCTACTGCACATCCTGTGGCACTTGCAGGGAGTCCCATGGATTTCTTTTAGTATGTCCAAGAGTTTATGAGGTTGATTTAATAAGAGCTGGAACAATTCTTAGGCACCATGGGGGGGGGGGGGGCGCTTTGGGGGGCAAACAATAACTCCCATTGATTTAAATGGGGATTTTAACCCCTTGAATATTTCAGAATGTGTTATAGACCTCTCTATGTAAGTAGGGGTGGGGAGGTAGGAGCACTCTCTTGTATAATTGCCCAGTTGCACAGTCCCAAAGCTGGGTGACATATAGAAGTGAAGAAGAAAGGCAGTACCCATGGGTCTTTTTCAACAAATATTTATTGGCAAAAATGGTAAAAAAATCCAGTCAATGTTTTGGTTAAACTCAAAATAGTCTTCATAAAAGTCCTCTGGACCAAAACGTTGACTCTTTTTCTTATTTTTTGTTGAAAAAGACCTACGGGTGCTGACCTCCATATATATATATTCAATAAACGATTTTTCACCTCTTAAAAAGTTCCACTGATGCTGCCTACTTTTTCCCTTGATTTTTTATATATCAGGAATCTGCACACCATACAGTAATGTACACACCATACATGAATGTGTACACCATACAGGAATGTACACACCATACAGGAATCTGCACACCATACAGGCATGTGCACACCATACAGTAATGTACACACCATATAGGAATGTACACACCATACAGTAATGTACACACCATACATGAATGTGTACACCATACAGGAATGTACACACCATACAGGAATGTACACACCATACAGGAATCTGCACACCATACAGGCATGTGCACACCATACAGGCATGTGCACACCATACAGTAATGCACACATCATATAGGAATGTACACACCATACAGTAATGTACACACCATACAGGAATGTGCACACCATTCAGGAATGTATACACCATACAGGAATCTGCACACCATACAGTAATGTACACACCATATAGGAAAGTACACAACATACAAAAATGTACACACCATACAGGAATGTGCACACCATACAGGAATCTGCACACTATACAGGAATATACACACCATACAGGAATGTACACACCATACAGGCATGTATACACCATACAGAAATGTACACACCATACAGGCATGTACACACCATATAGGAATATGCACACCATGTAGAAATGTACACATCATACAGGCATGTACACACCATACAGGACTGTGCACACCATACAGGAATGTACACAACATACATGAATGTAAGCACAATACAGACAGTATTTCCATAAAACATATAAATCACACACACATATATAAATATAGCATAAGAAGGAATGTTTGGTTTTGCACATTTCATTTTCTGATCCAGTATGTTGTCACTTCGGGTATGTACCATCACATGCACTTCGCCAGCATTAATGTATAATGTGTGCAAGCACAGAATACTTCCACTATAGCATTTGAAGGAAAATTGAATAATGTATTGAGAATTTCTGCTTCTCCTTGTTAACAGTGGAATGGAATTCCCTGCAACTCTTGTTCCAGAGGTGGATGATATGAGGGCCAGACAAGAACTTCCATCATCACCTACCAGTTGTTGGATAGTGAGGGATGATTGGAGTTGTATATAGTCTGTCAATAGCTGGGCAATGTCATGTTGCCCATGTCTGTACTACACACTACCCTCTCCTTGATGTGAACAGCATAAATTGGAGAATTTTGGAAGCTGATAGCTTAGTACAATGGCGATAGTTAGGAGCAGCACACACAAATCCATTCCAATGCCTGTTACAGCCTAGAATAACTTTAGTACATTCATCCTACTGTCGCTCAGTGACAAGTATCCTCCTTTTTTTTTAACTTCTTGGATATCAGTTGGTCATCCAATGGATTCCAGTACAATTGAATACCTTTCTGCTATTCAAGGGGTTAAACTGAAATTAATCTCACTGAGTTATTATTTTTTTCAAAAATAAATGCTACATTTGATTTTACATTTTAAATGAATAGCTTTTAATTTGACTTTACATACTCTGCAATTACATATGAACATTCAGATTGCCTATACTTTTATTATTATTTTTCATGTTCAACTATTTTTTTTTCCTTGAGAATGAGCTACATGGATCTTCTTGCAGAAAGCTTTCTGCCAGGAACATGAAAGCACATCTACAGATATGATGTAGCACCCAGTGCTACAGAAAGAGTCAGGGCTGGATTTCTCATTAGGCAGATAACGCAACTGCCCAGAGCTCTTAATTTTGAGCTGTGTTAGTCATACCCACATTCTGAATTGTGGGTGTGGCCAAATCAGTCTCAACATCCCTGCATCAATTTATTTAGCCATTTATAGAATTTTTTGTTTAACTTTTTGGATGCTAGAGAAATTTCTAACGCATTGCAGAGTTGGGGATCTCTCTAGCAACCTAAATGTATTTTCATTCTTTATTGTTATAACTCAAGGGCATTTTCAGTGCTAGGAAAGAGTGGATGGGACTAGAGGTGGGGTCATGGGAAGAGTGGGGGTGTGGCCATGGGGGGAGCTATTGGTGCCTAGAGTGCTTTGTCTAGAAGCTCATGGGATGTAAATCCAGCCTTGGGGAGAGTGTATCATTGTATTAAATGCTGCTGTGATGGACTACTAATAGACTATTCCAGGGAGCTCATTGCTATGAACAAAAAAATTAAATAAGATGAGAAACAAATTTAAAGCAGAACTACCACCCTATATAAAGTCACCTCCCAATAATTAGACATATGGTGACTAGCTTCTTAATGGTGCTATTGTCTCACACAAGTACCAAGTCCTGAAGTAATCCTTTTTCTTCTGTATCTGACAGCTAGGCTTCTTGCTTTAGAGCTGTCTGTGCACCTGCGCTGTCAGTCCCTTCCAGTGCCTTAAGGTACCATGCAATGCCTCCTAGAGGAGACTGGGAAGGACAGCACAGGTGCGCATATGTCTCTAAGCCAAGATGTCTGCGTGCAAGCCTGGCCGCTGGTCTCAGAAGAATAAGGATTACTTCAGAACCTGGTACTTGTGTGAGATAATAGCACTATTAAGAAACTAGTCGCCATATGTCTAATTATTGGGGGGGCAAATTTATATAGGATAGTACTTCCGGCTTAAAAAAATATATGCAATTATGAATTTACAGAATATGTAAACTCCACATAAAGGATTACTCTTCCTTTGCAATGTTTGCACACAAATCTAGAACTTAAAGTGTTACAACAAAGTGCCATCTTTGAGAACAGACTGATTAGTAAATAGCCTCCTGATTGGATAAGAGTAAATAGCCACCAAAAATGTAGCATTTAAGTTAGCTTATAACACACACGCTTTGGGATTTAACCCTTTACTTTGCAATGCGTTGGATACCCCTCTGGACACTCAAACGGTTAAGAGCCAAAATTGACCCTTCTGGCCAGGAATGGATTTCCCATTAGGGAGAGTAAGCAGCTGCTTACAATGGTGGTTCCCAACACATTTTTGATATGTGACACATTCTTTTTAAAGTGATAGTAATGTTTCATAATAAAAGCAATTAATCTTCATAGTATATGGGCCATGGATAGTGTTATTTCAGTACTGTCAGAGTAGTAGTTCAAGCGTAATTGAATGATAAAGTATTCCCCTCCCGCCTCTTTTACTGATGTAACACTGCTCACCTCAGAACAGAAAGGTGGTGTCTAAGTGGATTGCAGAAAGGGACAATCTGCAGTTAGCTTAAGGAAAAACCTGTCAATGGGGGCAGGGCTTTCATTATTCTCATAGTAAGAAGATTGTCCCTTGCTGTGAGCTGTCTGGTCTGTGGACCAGATTCCACATCTGCGGAGAGGTGGCTTATACTAGGTAAATTGGTTGGGAGGGGGATACCTTATCATTCAATTACTCTTGAACTACAACTCTGACAGTATTGAAATAATATTCTCTATAGCTCAAATACTATTAAGATTAATTGGAGCTGCTGTTTTTGTGAAACATTACTATCACTTTAAGTTGTGACACATTTAGCTAAAAATTAAATTTCTGTTACACATTTGTGTACCATAAGCAATATAACTTAATGATTTTATTTGGGAAGCTTAATTAACACATCAAGCCTGGTGATGTGACACATAAATATGTCATAACACACCTGTTGTGCACCACTGTCCTAGAATGTCTAATTATGAGGATTGTCTCACCATTGTGCTAAGCAAGGCATGGCCAATGCATTCCCAGAGACCTTGCACCAGACAGCTGCCCCTGATTTCATGGGGGTCAGTTTATCTATTGGTGTGGTATCTTTTTGCATGCTAATTTGGTCCTGTATTATAATGCAGCCAAAAGGCTCAACCAAGGCCTGATTAACAAGGGGGGCTGATGAAGCTGTAGCTCAAAGCCCATTTTCATCAGTAGTGAACAACTCACTCATCGGGTATTTGCAGAAGCAGAAATTTTGCAACTACACAAATTACTGTGTAAGGCAGTTTGGGCATGCCGAACAGCACTTCTGCTGTCTCTTTGTCGGCCAGAATGATGCAGTCTTGCCATAGTCTTGGACACAGGACAGTGCATAGTGACATGAATTCAGTGCTCATTCAGTTAGGAATGGTGCCAGGGTCACTGTGGGGGGTGGGGGGAAGCAAAGTGTTCCCACAAATAGTCACACAGGGACACACAAACATATACAAAGATACACACATGCACACGCACAGACGCATTCACAGACACTCGTACACACACATTCTCACATACAGATACATGCATACATACACACACAAACAGACACATGCACACACACACACACACACACAAACACACACAGACATGCAAAAACACACATATGGATACACACGCAGGCACATAAACAGACAAACATACATGGACACACAAACTCACACATATACAAACAGACACACACAAAAAAACACACTCATACACAGGCATATACGCACTCAAACACACACATGCTCACAGAAACACACACATAAACAGACAAACACACATGGACACACACACACATATATACAGACACACGCATAGACACAAACAAACACACACTCACATATACAAACACACATACAGACACACGCAAACACAGAAACAAGAACTCTGACATACAAACACATTACTCTGTTACACACACACACACGCACAAACAGGCAAACACACACACACAGACAAACATACACATACATGCTCATGTAGACACACCTAAATTTGCAAGATGGAAGATGTCAGAAGAAACAGCCTTCTCTCAGGGATTCTGACAGGACATTGAATGTCTTAGTTTCCACCAACTTCTTCTCCTTGGTGAACATTTTCAATTTTTCCCTTGAAGAACTGGGGCAAAATAAAAATTCACCATATTTCCATTATCAAATGGGGATTTTAACACCATGAATCAGACTCAGTTCCAGTTTGCAGGCAACAGTTCAGGTTTTCAGGATATCCCTAATTAGACACAGTCATCTCTATCAAAATGAATGTGCCACTTATTACTCACCTATGTTTAGGCAGGGATATCAAGAAAAGCACTCCTTTTGGTGTGGTCTGAGGACTAACATTGGGAAACACTGCCTTGAATGCTAGAGAAGCTAGAGAAGCCTCCAACATCTTGGGGTTTATGCACTAATGAGTGATAAAGGGGTGATAGAGTGGATATGGCTTCTCCAGTGATATCACTTCACCAGTTCATATGTTATTCTATGGAGCCAATACACTAAGGGGGTTATGCACTAAGGTGTGATAAAGATGTGATGAAGTGGAGATGACTTCTCCAATGATATCACTTTTCCAGTTCCTATGTTATTCTATAGAGACAATGCACTAACATTTCTCCAACTCTGGAAATCTTAGTGCATAGACTCTATAGAACTGGAGAAATGATATCACTGGAGAAGTTATTACCACTTTATCATCTCTTTATCACATTTTAGTGCATAACCCCCTAAGATTTCTCCATCTTTGGAGATCTTAGTGCATAGGCTCTATAAAATAACATAGGAACTGGAGAAGCTATATCTCCACTTTATTATCCCAAAGCCCCATTGGGATTTTTTTGCCCCTATAATGCAGTTAGTTTGTCCCAGAATTGCTCTACTTTTAACTTTGTATGAGTATCACGCTATACTGAATTTTAAAATCTCAGTGGGAAACAGATTATAATTTCTTTTTTTGCTCATATTTAATAATGTAAGAAGGAAAATTTGCACCTTAAAAATAATTTTGCATTGCATATAGAAAACTTGCAGTATTCATAAAAAAAATTGCATTGACAGGAAACATTGGCAATGTTTTACAACATAGCAGTTCTACTAGTTCTCATTATTAAAAGAAAATTAGTAATGCCAGTATGCATTTGCATTTTTTGCTAATAAAATTGCTTGCAAGGAATGCTAATAAAATGTTTCAAGGCATCTAAAGCTGCATGCAGACACAGTGCAATTTTTTAAATGAAGCAATGCAATTGTTTTAGAAAAAACAAACAATAAACCTTCTAACTCTAAAAACATTATTAAATTAACAGCAGGGCCGGATTTACATCTCAGGAGCCTGTAGGCACAGAAATCTGAAGCACCCCCCCCCTTGGGCCATCTCCACTGGACACCTCCACAATGCTCCTAATCTCCACATTGCCCCCCATCATCTCCATATTGCCCCCATCATCGCCAAATTGCCCCCATTAGCTCCAACTTGCCACCATCATCTCCATATTGCCCTCACATTGCCTCCATCAGCTGCATACTGCCCCCATCATCTCTATATACCATATTGCCTTCACATTGCCCTCCATCAGCTCCACATTGCCCTCCATCAGCTCCATATTGCCTCCTTCAGCTCAATATTGCCCTCACATTGCCTCCATCATCTCCATATTACCCTCACATTGCCCCAGTCCGTTTCCTACCTCTTCCCTGGTGGTCCAGCGGCAGGAGAGGGCTGTACCTCCTCCTTCTGCACAGACCTGTAGCTGCTGGAGCTCCTGTGCGGTCTTCTTTTCAGTAATGCAGAGCTCTGGGAGATGTCATCTCCCAGCACTCTGCATTACTAAAAACCCGACGAGGAAGCGCAACAGATACAGGTCTCTGCCGAAGGAAGGAGGCACAGACCTGTCTTCATGGTGCCCGGTGGGGAGGCGAATAATTTAAAAAAAAAACAAAAAACAAAAAAAAAACACCACACACATGATCGGATGATCCCAGTGACAGGCGCCCCTCTGTTGGGTGCGCCTGTAGGCAGATGCCTACTCTGCCTAATTATAAATCCGTCCCTGATTAACAGCATTGTCTATTTGCTCTGCAGCAACAAAGGAAGTCCATTGTATCTGCACTGTCCTGCAACCTCTTAATGGTAAGTCCAGTTTCATATCTTAAATTATGGCTGCCGACATCATCACACATTCCTACTCAGAGGCATAACTAGAATCCTTCGTGCCCTGGTGCAAGAAGTGTCATGCCCCCCCCCCCCCCGACCACATTGACCCCCTCCACATTGCTTCCCAATCTCCACAATGCCCCTCAATCTCCACAATGCCCCCATCTCCTATCTCCCTGGAACTCCCATGCGGACCTCTTTAGTAATGCAGGGCTCTGCATTACTAGAGCGCTGGAGGGAGATTGCAGTCACCAGGTGGAGGGGTCGTAGGGGGCGATCGGGCCCCTGGAGTGTGACCCCTATAGTTATGCCACTGTTTCTACTACTAACAATTAAGATAAAGATATTGAGCCCCTTCCCTTGTCATTAACCCTTTGTGTCCAGAGAGTTGCATTGCAGACCAGGCCATGAAGGTGGGGCACAACCTCAGATTTCAGTTCTGGGCCCGGAAGGGTCTATCTACTCTCCTTCCTATGAATTCTAGAAAGCTCTGCAGTGCAATACTTCCTAATGCACTGGAGAGGACTGTAGCATTCATGAGATTAAAATTCATATTCATTTTTTAATGATTCCCTCTGGTGCAATTGGTTTTCCCCAGAATGACTTCTTTTGTCTTTGTGTGAAAATGACTCAGAGAGATGAACACCTTTCCTGAGCCGTACTGTTGAAGAAACCCGCTGTTTATAAATCGCATCAGATCCCTACAACAGCCGGAAGGACTATCCTTCCTCTGGTAGGATGTCCTATTGTGTACATGTACTAGACAACAGAGGAAGCAACACACTGAGGTCTATGTGTTAACCCTTTAAGGAACAGATGGATGTGCAATGCCTTGCAAAGCAAGGATTTGAACCCCCATCTGGTCTATAACCCTTTGAGTGTCAGAGCGGTATCTGACGCATTGTTTTGCAAAGTTTTGCATACCCACCAAAGGGTTAAAGGGATAGTAATACTTAAAATGTACAAAAATATATGTTGTAGGGTTTATCCCCTGAGTAAAACAAGGGTACTCCCACTGCAGAGAGATATTTTATTAAAAAATTATAACAGCTCAAACTTTTTAGGCACAATATCACAGTGGCCCGAAAATTTATAGTGGCGCTGTTGCTACACCATCCTATGACCAGAGCAGTCCATAGTATGGTGTAGCAACAGCACCACTGTAAATTTTCAGGCCACTGTGATATTGCACCTAAAAAGTTTGAGCTGTTATAATTTTTTAATAAAATATCTCTCAGCTGTAGGAGTACCCTAGTTTTACTCAGGGGGATAAACCCGACAACCTATATTTTTCTACATTTTAAGTATTACTATCCCTTTAAAGGGTTAAGAGAACTGTAGTAAATCATGAGCAAACCATCAGGAACCATGGGGGAGAAATGCAAATTCCCTTTGATTTACAATGAACTTTTAATCCCTTGAATGCTGAAAAGGTATTTAAAGCATTGGTTCTTGATGCATTGTGCAACTCTTTAGAAATCAAAGAGTTAAATGTTCCTTTTCAATAAGTGAGAATGTGAGGACTTTTATCCTTTTACCCAGTGGTGTATACTACACAATTCTTCCATCTGGGAGAGGTAGTAAGGTGTGATAAAGTTGAGATACATTCTCCAGTGTGATAAACTCTCCAGTTCCTTTGTGTTTCTATGGACTCTATGAAGTAAGATCTCTGAAGCTGGAGAAGAGTTAGTGTGTATGCTCCACTGAATAACATGGAGATTTCAGAGCTTATCACATTAGAGTTATGGTTCCTTCAATCCACCTTAGTGCATAACCCATTCGTTTCTATTAGTACATTCCCCTCACTGAGAGTGATGTACAAAGAAGAGTTGGTGTGCTCCTGGAACAAACCAATCACGCCTTAAGCGACAAATAAAAATTCCCCAAATTCCAAAAAAACTTGTATTTTAACCCACTGAATATAGTATGATGGAGACCTATCTAGTATTCAAGGGGTTAAAATCCCTTTTTAACAAAATGGGAATTTTCATTAGTCCCCGATGATCCGGTGGGTTTACTGTGCATCATTCCAGTCCCACTGCGCAGAGTGTTTATTATGGTGACAATGAAGCGGCTGCACAAATTCATCAGGGCAGCTGCATGACAGTAGTCTCTAATGCCAGTGGCTGCACTTTTGAGTATGCACTACAGCGTATGGTCATTGTAGTGCACTGGTAGACATATTTCACCCATGTAGGACATTTATGTCATCCACCTCACATGCCATCCCCATAGCATGGGCAGATTAATAGTGTACACTTACACAATTTTCTCTATGTCTTGGTTAGTACATAGACTAAAGAACCAACCCAAAAGGCTAACAGACTGCCCTATTGTCCTCCCCTTTGGCACAAGTGGTATTAAGGGGAGGGTGTTGTGTGTATGTAGCTTAGTAAGATGACGTTAGGCAGGTGTATGAACACACTGATTCCAGAGCCTGTTACTGCGCAGAAGTGGCATGGTACATTCGTTTCAGTAAAGCTGATATACTAAGAAGAAATGAATCACTCCAGAGTAAACCAACTGCACCATAAGGGAATAATATAAATCCCTGAATCCCCACTGATGTAACTAAAATATACAAATACACATGCATACAAATGGGACTTTTAACCCCTTGAACACTATAAATGTATTCAACACATTGAGAAGCAATGTTTGGGGACTTCACTAGCATTCAACGGGTTGAAAGTCTCACTTAACCCTTTGAGTTCCCAAGGGGTATCCAACACATTGGTTTGCAGTAAGTTGGATGCCCCTTTGGCACTCAAAGGGTTAAATCAGTGGTAATGTTTATTTGTCCATAGTGATACCATTGGTTTGCACCAGAATGAGTCCAGTTCTGATTGATACATCAGCTCATTTTTGTTTTTATTTTTTTGAGGCAATGACCAAAATAAAACTCCTCATTGGTGGCACTGCAAAAAATGAAACCATCTTTATTTCCATAACACATGTTTGGTATAACATTAAAACTGAAAGGATCCCTTTATGTTCCTTTTCAAAGTGAAAGCTTTTATTTTTGTCAATAAACTGTGTAATTTAAGGGAGTAAGAAAACTCATGTTGTTTGAGGTCTTTATCAGAGTTCCTGCAAATCAGGTTAATTGGTGATCAACAGAGATTTTCTTACTCTAATGAGGCCTGCTTGCCCAAGGCAAGGGCTGCTACTTGATAAGGGGACTTTCTCTTCCCTTCTGCTAAACTCTTTGATCACTTTTTTTGCTGGAAGAACCACCCCCGGGAATGTCATTGTTTTTTAATTGCCTGATTACCAAATGTTGGAGATAAAAGATAGATGTACTCAATTAATAACATTTACATAGATTAGCATCACTAACAAGCCTCATTAGAAGCTGCTGACTTTGTGTTTACGAGAAGTCCCCTGTCACTTACTCTCTTTAACTGTTCAATAAAAATGACCTTTTGTCCAGAGAAGCACTATTTTCTATCTATCTATCTATCTATCTATCTATCTATCTATCTATCTATCTATCTATCTGTCTGTCTGTCTGTCTGTCTGTCTGTCTGTCTATCACACACACACACACACACATTCACTAAGCGGTGATAAAGTGGTGATAAAGTAGAGATGACTTCTCCAGTATATCACATCACCAGTTCCTATATTCTTCTATAGCGCCTATGCACCAAAGTTGAAGAAATCTTAGTGCATAGGCTCCATAGAATAACATAGGAACTGGAGAAGTGATAAACTGGAGAAGTAATCTCCACTTTATCACTGTTTAGTGAATCTCCCCCCAGGTGTCTTTAAAAAGGTGTCATGTAGGCACCAAAATGTTGATCCATAAAGACATCACTTTATTTTACCCATTATACTTATGAGTATATCTATCTATCTATCTATCTATCTATCTATCTATCTATCTATCTATCTATCAATCTATCTATCCATCTAAAATGAACATGCATTTGTTATTTTATGAAATAACACCCCATGGTGTATTTACAGGTTTTATATCAAAGGTCAAGGCATCAAAATGTTCACATTTTTATTTTTCACGAGTTATCACGTCATATTTTTGATGATTGCACATTCTTCAGCTTTGTAAATTCTCTGTAAAACAATGACTGATATCTGTTGACAGCCAGTTCCTTTAATTGTAACGTGATTCTATTATTCACAATATTTTATTCATTTAGCACAGTTTTTAATCATGTGATAAAATAAACTAATTTATTCTGGCATCCTATTAATAGTTCACTGTTTTAATGATGAAAACAGTGATAAATCAGGCAACCGCAAACATGAAAATCATTTAGGACATGCAGTATGTTGCAATTTTCTTAACTAATTAGGGAAAATATGTATAAATGTATAGATATTTAAAAAAGTTAAAATCCAGACGCTCAAAAAGGGTTAATTATAATGTCAATTCAGTTGCACATTCAGGGTTTTATCTAGAGTTTGAGAGTTGTAAGGTAACAGGATGTTGCCTAATTTTGATTTGTCTGTGTATAGGTAGATAGATATTAGATAGAAATGAGATAGGTAGATAGATAGATGATAGCTGTACTATCATAACCATATTTAGCATGTATTGCTCATATTGTGGAAGCTGAACATGAGAGTCACACAAATACACACATGTGCACACACATACACAAATTCGCACATAGCCATAAACTCAAATGAACACACACACACACAGGCATGCACATGCACACACAAACACACACACACAAAGCCCAGCACACACATCCCCCCCACATAAACATGCACACGCATTCACAAACACCGACAGACACACACGCACACACACACATACAGGCATGCACATTCACACATACACACAGGCACACACATTCACACACACAGGCACACACACACATATTCACACAGTCAGGCACACACACATATTCACACACACACAGACACACACAAGCACACACATTCCCTAACACACACGCGCACACACATGCTTGCCTACATTCACACACACAAGCACACACGGGCACATAAACACAAACTCGCCGACAACCATAAACACACACACACGCACACAAAAAGACACACATGCACACACATGGACACACACAACCATAGACACACATACACACACAGGCACACACATTCACACAAACACACAGGCACGCAAACACAAAGGCATGCACATTCACACACACATACACACACATTCACACACAGGCACACACATTCACACACATACAAACGCGCACACACACACACACAGGTTGGAACAAGGCAATACTTGGGGAGGGGAACAAACAAAGATTGTCAGGCTGCATGGAAGAGTTGACCCAAAGCCTGTACTGAAGGGACGTAACTGGCTGAACTTTAAAAGCAAGTATCTCAGTGAATACCGCATTATATTTTAAAAAATAGAAGGATTACAGATGCAGTGCAAAGGGGCATTCAGATCAAGCCAACTTTAATACAGGTGATAGTTCCCCATTAAAAACCACAGACGTACTAGTACAGTGGTTTCTAAGTCATACACGCATGCATAACTAGGGATCCCTACACTAGTGATACTTGGATGTATTGATATGGGGCATGAAGCCCCATAGTAATACCTCCAAAGTACTAAAACATGAATGAAAAGAAAAGAATATTAACCCTATGAGTGCCAGTGGTGTATGCAACACATTGCAGAGCTTTGCATACACCACTGGTACTCACAGGGTTAATCCCCCTAAAAAAACCCAATCCCACTACAATAAACAATTACCTGTAAGTCTGATGTCCAGCGAGGTCTTCAGCACCTTGGTCATCTACTGTAATTCTTCATCTGTTATCTTCTATCTTCGTCTTCTTATCTTTATCTTCTTTGTTCTCATCTTCATATTGTCATCGGCAAAAACATGTCACTATAAAGAGAAATTTCATGGTCCGATTAATATTGCACACAAAGATGTGCTTGCTGGCCCTTAAAAAAACACTGCTGCCACCGCTACCACCTCCGGTGGTGGCGGCAGGAAAGCAGAGCAAAAAATCCCCCCCTTCAGTTACCTCTTGGACAGTTGCCCGAGCCATACTGAAGGACATTTGAACAGAGACTGGCTTATTTGGCTAGTGTCTGTTCAAAATGGTTCCCACACCTCCCAGCCAATCAGCTTCTAGTGGAAGGGAAGACAAAACCTTCTAGATACTGATTGGCTGGGTTATGCGTATCCCCCCATCCCACTCAATGGAGCCGTGGGAACCATTTTGAACAGAGACTGTAACTGAGAGGTAGGAGAGGTAACTGGAGGAGATCTTTGCTCTGCTTTCCTGCTGCTGCCACCAGCTGTGGAAGCTGCAGCAGAGGCAGTAGTTTTTTTTAAGGACCAGTACATATTTAGGAGCAATATTAATTGGACCTTGTAATTTTTCTTTATAGTGACGTTTTTTGCAGATGAAGATATGAAGATAAGAAGAGAGAAGGTGAAAAGTAGAGGACAGAAGATAGACTATTACAGAAGAAACTTACCGTGGATGACTGGTAAGTGTTAAAGCTATGTGGTGTGGGTGTCATGATAGTGTTATGGCTAGTATTGTTTGACTTTCTTGATATTGTTAGTGGTAGTGTAGGGTTAGTGTTTGCAAGGTGGGGAGAGGGTGACTATGTTTTTAGCTTACTCTCCATGTTTGACACTATGTCAAACATCGAGAGTTAGCTAGTATCCTTTGATGTTCCCACAACTCTATTTAGCATGTGCTGTGCTAAATACTGCGATGAGTGTTTGGCCGCAATGTGGGTTTTGGCCACCAATGCTCATTGCATTGGATGCTGGCCAATCCATAGAATTCCAATGGTACAACTGTGTGTGTACCACCCAGAACTCCTTTGGCCCCTAACAGCGCTTTTAGTGCCATTCATAGTATTGCTTCCTCAGTGATTTGTTAGGAGTCGAGCAGAGGGTAAAGTTAATATAGAGAGTTGGAATAAGCATACTACACAGGTGATCTGGTAGCTTTCCAGAGAAGTAGCTGTATACTAAGCAAGAAAGGTAAAGGGCACCTCTAGATTCCAGTGTTAGTCAATTTAGTTCTTTAAACATATGACAGTAGAGGATGAAGTGACATAATGAGTTATACAGAATGTAGAGTTTAGCAAGATGTATTTGTGGCGTGGGAGCATATACTCTGTCTCCATAATCTATTATTGGCATTAACATCTGTTGAACAATACATTTTCTTACCGCAGTTTATTTAAAGCCATTTTGGCATCTAATAAAAATGAAATATTTTATTTTTAACCCTTTGAGTGCCAGAAGCTTGGGCAATTTTTGAACCTTGGAAGCTAGCAGATTTTCAGCATTTTTGCTCTCCACTTGTTTAGGTGTAATTCCTTTATACCTTTCCAGTTACATATGGGAAACTATATGGTACCTCACGCAAAGTAAATTTTGCATAGTGTGACAAGTTATGACAAATACACACAAAAATTTTTTTACGAATATACATTAAATGTCAAAATAATTTATATTGGTTGCAGAAGTTTCAATTATTTTTAAAACTGTTAAATCCCCAGAGTAAACTGATAAAAATATGCATTGCTTTACTTACATGCATAACCTGCAGATTAATTAAGAAGAGCACAAATGTTTTTGTTTAACTTTATAAACTAAAATGGTTACATGGTAAAAAGACCCTAAAACAACTTAATAACATTATAAAATCATACATTTCATGAAGGTAGGCTGAAGTTTCTTTGTACATGAGTTGATAAAGCAAAATAGGGCTTTCAGAACAGTTTCACACATTTACACAAAAGTCAAAATTTACTGTACAACATCTCAAGCAAGGATAGTGTAACAAACAAAAAATTAAGAACATTATTCACTTTTACCCAGCATAGTGCCCTGCGATTGGAGGAAAGCTGATGTAGTTCCATTGTTCAAAAAAGTGGGCAGAATCTAAACCAGGAAATTATAGACCTGTGAGTTTGAGCCAGGAAATTATAGACCTGTGAGCTTCCATAGTGGGTAAGATATTAGAAGGTTTACTGAGAGTATTCAGAACTATGTAAAGATAAACAATATTATTAGTAGGAGTCAGCATGGTATTACGAAGAATAAATCATGTCAGACTAATTTACTTGTATTTTACATAAGGGTAAGTAGTAATTTGGACAAGGGAATTGCTGTTGATACAATGCCTCTCAGCAGGTTACTGCATAAATTAAAAAGCTTCGGTTTGGAAGGTGATATCTGTACAAGGATTGAGAACTGGTTAA
Source organism: Rhinophrynus dorsalis (assembly GCA_037306005.1). Taxonomy (NCBI): domain Eukaryota; kingdom Metazoa; phylum Chordata; class Amphibia; order Anura; family Rhinophrynidae; genus Rhinophrynus; species Rhinophrynus dorsalis. The sequence goes on from CM074721.1 coordinate 439,801,722, forward strand.
ATGATAGATGGCAGAGAGCTGTTGTAAATGGTACCTTTTCAAATCAGTCTAAGGTTGTAAATGGGATGCCACAGGGTTCAGTCCTGGGCCCAATGCTTGTTAGTTTGTTTATTAATGATCTAGAAGTGGGAATTGAAAGTAATGTCTCAATATTTGCTGATGACACTAAGCTGTGTAAGGAAATACATTCAGGATGTGGAATCCTCATTAGAGAAAGACTTAAGAGTACTGGTAGACAATAGACATCACAGCAGTGTGCAGAGTCACTTAGCTGCTGCAAGAGCAAATAGGGTACTATCATGCACAAAAAGAGGCATAGATACACGGAATGCTAGTATAATTCTACCTCTATATAAATCCTTGGTGAGGCCTCCTCTAGAATATGGAAACAGTTTTGGGCACCAGTTCATAAAAAATACATTACTGAACTGGAAAAAGTGCAGAGACCTACAACAAAACTGATAAAGGCATTGGAGAATCTGAGTTATAAAAAGGGATTAGCCAAACTGGATCTGTTTACATTAGAGAAGCGACATCTAAGGGGTGATATGATTACCATTTACAAATATATTCAAAGTCAATACAAAGAAATATACAATTAATTATTTACGCAAAGAGCTGAGCTAAGAATAACAGGTCATCAATTAAGACTAGAGGAAAGGTGCTTTTGACTAAGAGAAAGGCATGGATTTTTTTACAGTAAGGGAGGTAAAAGCTCTGTCTGGGGATATTGTGCTTGCAGAAGCTGTAACCACTTTCAAAAAAGCAATTGATACCTATCTGGCACAGAAAAATATGGGAAATTATGACAGATGGCTTCAATGCAGATATGTTGCTGACTGACATCTAGAGTCAGGAAGAATTTTTTTACCCACTTGGGGCTTCATTGGAATGGCTTCAATGGTTTTTTTTTGCATTCCTCTGGATCAACAGGGGTGATCTGGCATGGGCTGGACTTGATGGATGCATGTCTTTTTTTCAGCCTCATCAACTTTGTTACTATCAGTCTGCATACATCTTTATCCTACACTGGAGGTCTGCAAGAAACTATAGTGCTACTGTCTGCAAATACTCAATATATTCTGGATGCATATGGACACATGTCTTTTGTCAGCCTCATCAACTGAGTTACTGTGTTACTATGTTAGAGTACACTGACTCCAAATATATATAGGTGCACCAATGCAAATCTTACACTGGCTCCACATATTGATAACATCACATAACAGAATTTAAAATGACATCTTCAAGTAGATAACTAAATGCACTAAACATAGTTTGATAGCTACTTAACCCATAACATCAAAATAACCAGCTAAAAGCATAAATCTGATGGAAGAAGATGTCTTTCTACCCCTAGTTTGATGTGCATAAATGTTTCTAAAAGTTGGCGCTAAAGACAAACAGGGCTTTTTTTACATCCCTTCCCCATTCAAACATGCTGAAATCTTCAAAGTCTGTGGTATTCACTGGCCCACTAGCTGGTATTAGAGTGCCAGGGTGGGGGTGTGGGTGCACAGTGCTTTGCTCAGCAATAAATACTGTATGCAGTATATTATCAGTTATTAACCACTTGCATGCCAGAGAGGTGTACAGTAATGCATTCTGCTATTAATCAATCGATTGTCCCATAAATGCACAGCACATTGCACAGGAATATGTACCTCAATGAATAACCCCTTGTGTGTTAAAGAGGCATAATTCATCAGTAATTGACATCTTTATTTACCTTTCTGGCATACAAAGGGTCAGTTACTCATGAAATATGCCTCTCTAGCATACAAGGGGTTAAACAGTGAGGTACTGCACTTAAGGGGAATCCAGTGGGTTAATAGTAGAATAAAATAGTGCTGTAATTCTGTCTGGCATGCAAATGGTTAATAACTGATTATTTATACCTATCTAAAGAATACAGGGGGTTAAAGGGTTAACAGATCATAAATTAAACCTATCTAGCAACAATACAGTTAGTTACGAAAAATGAATACCATTTGGAACTACCATGTAGCTGGGACCCAGGAGCTTTGCCTGCTAATCATGCACTGCGCCAGAACACACTGCAGGCAGAGCACTGATGGCTAAGTCAGCCTTAGAGGCGGGACAGATATAGAGAACAAGACTGCATCTTCACTGCTGCTGTGGTTGTGCCTCACATCCACAAAGTTGTGGACTGGAGAGGTGAGATCATATGATCTCCCTACCAGCCCATAACTGGGCGCCCCACTGTCATTAGCTACTGATCTTCTGAAAAAAATGGCACGCCATTAGTATGAGTTGACATACTGTAGAGGTTGCCAGAAGCACAAAACTATGTCAACTACAATCCCTTGCCTGTACTAAAATGGTTCTAACAACTAAAAACATGAGGAAAAGGTTGAAAAGGAATAACATTTTGGAAAGTAGACAACTAGCTGTCTCAAATGAGGCATTACTTGCCTTTCTACCCCTAGGCTAGTGTGCACACCTATAACAACATTGTTCTGCATTGTACTGGATATCCTTCTGGCACTCAAAGAATTAAATCAATTAAATCACTTCAAAGATTTAATATCTTTAAACACAATGGAATTTCCTATTTTATTTAGAATGTAGCCAGCCTGAGAAAAATAGTATCCCAGCCAGGAGCAGTTCTACCAGTAGTACAAGGATGAACAAGAGTATATACGGGTTTGTGGTTAGCAATAGAACAAGGCCAGAGTGTCAGACAGTAAAAGTGTGCTTCTATAGATACAAGTAAAACAAGGTTGAGGTGTCAGAAAGTATATGTACCAGCAGGACAAGGCTGGAGAAGCAGACAGTGTAAGTGTGGTTCTATAGCTACCAATGGAACAAGGCTGGGACATAAGACAGTGAATGTGTGGTTCAATGCTATCAGTGAGATAGCGGAACAAGAGTGGGGAAGCAGACAGTATATGTGTAGTTCTATGATTACCAGTTGGCAGTGGAAAAAAGCAGGGACCACAGAAAGTGTATGATCGGTTTTCTGGCTCACAGTGAATTAAGGTTGGGATGGCAGTGTATATGGGGTTTTATGGCTACCAGTGAACCTGAGAAAAGGCTGGTTATAGAGACATTGTATATATATATGTGTGTACCAGAGGGGTGTATGTGGGTGAAATACGTGGGTGAAATACTGGCAACCTGAAACGCCTTCTTTCTCACTCTCATTTGCCTTAATCTAGCATTTGCATCTTGTGTCATCAACAAAATTATCTGCTTGCACTAAAATGATCATAACTATTATACATATGTGAGGAATGTTGGGAAGCAGACATTCACCCTCATTAAATGATGGATCACTTGCCTTTTCCCCCCTAGTCTGGGGTACACAAATATTTCCAGAAAATGGTACTAAAGAAAAAGTAGGCTTTTTTTATTCTTCTACCGCTTCAAGAGAATTATTGCAGACAAAAAAAGTCATTAATTTCGTGCCTTTTCACTACTGCCAATAAAATTCCCATTAGATCTTTGAGAATTTCCACCCAATTTCAACCTATGCTTTCTATGGCAGAATGCCACCGCTGACTAAAAGAAAGGTATGGATTTTTTTACAGTAAGAGCAATAAAGTTGATGATTTCTTAGCCTCCGGATGCTGTGTTTTAAGACTCTGCAATTGCTTTCAAAGATACAATGGATAACTTTCTAGATCAGAACAATGTTGAGAATTATGACAGCTGTTTTCAAAGAAGATAGGATGTTGATGGAGGGAGATATCCAATTGCCTTTTGGAGTCAGGAAGGAATTTTTCTACCCATTTGGGGCTTAACCACTTAAGGACCAGTGGTCCAGGGAAGTTACCTTGCCTTAAGGACCCCTTTGATCCCTACCGGGGCTCCACATTGGGGTCTGAGAGAGACTGCTCCAGTCTCAGAGTGGTCAATTTCAGACCCTGTTTTTACTTACAGCACTCCCGGAGAAACGCTGTAAGTAAAATGTATGTTGTAATGGCAAAAAAAATGCGTGACGGTCATAGCACGTCATGTGGTTGTTAAGGGGTTAATCAGAAATGGCTTCAAAGGGTTTTTTTGTGCCTTCCTGTGGATCATCAAAGGTGATATGGTGTGGGCTTAACTTGATGGATGCGTCTTTTTTCAGCCTTATCAACTATGTTACTGCTTTGTTACTATGTTGTAGCTAGTGTCAAAATTTCACCAGCTTACACTTTCACTCCCAAGGACTGTGCGCTAAATGTCTGCAATAAAGTATACTATAGGCCTGTTAGCATCAGAATCATTTGCATCATACAGATTTCACTAAAAGATTAAGTTCACAGTGTGCAGGTACAGCACCAGAGACCAACATACCACAGTATATTCTTGTCCATCTTGTTCTTCTTTGTATGCTTTAAGAGTGAGTGTGTGTAACACAGTAAGTAAGTATCACGGTGCCCGTGCTTTGTGCAGCAGGCGGCGACATTCTGACTGCTAGTTTGCATTGCTGGTTACTGATTGGCTACACCTTTTGTCGTCGCCCAGTGATGGCCTTTATATACCCTGTCATTTCCTTGCTATGGTGCCCTTTCGTGGTGTATTTGTTCCTGCATTCTGATCCGTTATTGATTACTATGTATGACCTTGCCTGCCTGACGATGTTCCTGATTCTGCTGCTTTAGTCTTCTCCGTTGCTGACTGTATCCGGTTGAGTACTCGCTCAGTTGCTGACCTGGCCTGGCTGAGAACCCGCTTCCGTTACCGACTGTATCTGGCTGAGAACCCGCTCCATTGCTGACCTGGCCTGGCTATGAACCCGCTTCAGTTACCGAGTGTATCTGGCTAGAACCCGCTTCCGTTACTCGGTGCTGGTCTGTGTACCGGTTCTGTAGCTGACTCCTCTGGCTGCCGGTTGCCCTATGCGCTTCCTTGTCTCTAGTGCTGTGCATCTCCAGTATACCACTGGGGCCTCGCTGTTGCCTCCGCTACAATCAGTGGTTGCTGTAAGTTAGTTGGTTGCGCCGCGAGGCGCTATATCTTGTCGACCGTTAGCTAGGCTTAGTGACTAGTCTCTCTCCATACCGCTTTGGCGGAGTGTACAAGCAAAGTACCGGTGCAGTGTTCTATCACTGACTGTGTTACTCTGATCTCTCTGTGTCCACCTTTCTTACTTCGCTGGGCTCACTCCCTCTGGGAGTTGCAGTATTCTGGGCATTCCCGATTGACCCCTTGAGTACTTGGACGTTCCAGGTAGAGTGTTGTTTATCTCATCTGCGGGAGCCTCCGGCTCAAGAGCCAACGTTATGTTGCACCATCCTCATAGAGGGGACATTGGTAGTTTACACCAATATACTTGCTGTGCTGCGATCCACCTCTAGCGCTCTAGGGTTATTTCTGGGAGTTATCTCGGCTTGTTGCCATCCGGTGCCAGGGTCAGTGGTGCCTCGATCCGTGGGTTCTGTTCCGCCCAGGCGTCTGGGTTGTGCCAGTAGTGTTGCCTCACTCCTTGGGTTCCGTGTCTCCCAAGCATCTGGGTTGTGCCAGTAGTGTTGCCTTACTCCTTGGGTTCTGTGCCTCCAAGGCGTCTGGGTTTGCCCGCAGAGTTGCCTTGCTCCTCTGGGTTGAGCCAGTCACCCTCCTCTGGACCACCTACGATCTAGGTCCTGTGGTCAGCCCGCTGCCTACTGATCCTGCCAGCTGTCTTGATCCAAGCCAGGACCTCTACTGTCTAGAGATTGTCATTTCATCACATATAACTCCTATATTGGCCTATACTGTTATATTCACTTGCCTGTATATCTACTCTGTTGTATGGGCCATAGGCCTATTTATGTCTTTGAACTATTCTCTAATAAAGTTATTTTAACCTTACCAAACTGTTCTGAGTGTTCATTAGAAACCGTGACAGTAAGTTATACCTGTTCTCTGTCTTGAATGCATGATGTATTATTTCTGTCTGCATAATATTTATTACACCGTTTTGGTCATTTCTCAGGCTGAGCAAACTCAGGTAGGATCAGTTCACCTGTATGTCTATCACTTTTTTCTCAGGTTCACTTATTTATTGTTAAGTCTCATTTCTCCCTTCACACTTGCACTCACCACAGAAGCAGTTTTAGCTCTATATTTTTGCCTCTGTGCCACTATACCAGGATAAAACATTTAAGCTGCTCTCTGTCTCCCTCTTAAGCACAGTCTGACAACATGTGTTAAACAGATACCCCATTTTATACTGGTGAGTTTTCATGGTGGGAATTCATCAGGGGAACCCTCTGTGCATGTGTTTGTGTGTGTGTGTGTGTGTGTGTGGGGGGGGGGGGTTACATTGTTACCCTTGATTTCAGTGCAATAAAAACAAGCATGAAAATTTGTATAAACAGGACCTTTCTCAGAAATTGTTGGGGAAGGTGGGGCATGCTGTTTGGCTTTTGAGGAGAAATATTTTGTCCACCCATATTCAAATGTCCAGAAATCTTTTAAAACTATGGAATTTCCTGATGCCCCTCAAAAATGTCTGAGGATTTTTACTGTCATTTATAGTGCAAGATCCATGGATCCCACACTATGTTCAGGTTAAAAGCACAGTGTCACCCTGACGGGTGATCATATGATTTTATCATTTGAAATCTGACCCTGCAGTGTAGAGTCAGTTTGAATCTTATCCCTGCACAGGGTTGTACTTGCTGGCCCACTTTGCCAGCCTTGAGATAATGGCATGATAAACCCATGATAAACCCTTCCATTACTGGTATGTCTAGAAAATATTAGCTTGCCAGATAATTCACCAGCTAAAGAGTTACACATAGGTGAGCTTAGGATAGAAGATTTCAATAGTTAACACTCCACTGCCGGTTGTTATTGCATTGCATACTTTTCTGGCATGAGTTAAAGTGGATATTTGAGTGTGTGTGTGTATACAGTGGTGGATCTAGTGATTGATGATCTAGATGAAAAATAATTTGGGCCACCATTTTACTGTAGACTACTGAAAAAACATAACCATGTTCTAAAGTTGCCTGGATCCTAGCTTTGTACCTGATGCACCAATGGTAGTTCAGTGTGTGTCTGTCTTTGTGTTTCTGTATGTGTTTACATACCAAAAAGGTTATATACATTGCTGCTTCTACAGTTTTGAGCTGTAAAAGCTGAAATTGACCAACTGGGATTCAGATTACACAACTGCAATGCAATAATTTACACTGGTCATTTTCAGTACTGTTTAATGGTCTTTATTTTGAACCACTTTAGTGAGATCTCATGGCTGGTGAACAACAGCAGAGTGATGGCTAGGAAGGAGGATTACATGTTAAAGTGGCATTTTATGGGGAATATTTCCCCCTTTGACTACTTTTGGACCTAATGTAATCTAGGCCTGTGATATGCTGGAATCACATAAAAAATATGGATGCTATCTCATGGAAGGTGTAGTTATACATTTGATATCCAGATGTTGTTGCACTACAATTTCCATTGTCTCAAACAAGCTTATGGCTGGTTGAAGATGATAGGAGTTGTAGTCTCCAAAAAGTAGTGGTTCAAAGACTGTCTACTCCTGTCATATGAGGTAAAGTACAGAGTCGAATACAGCAGTGCAAGTGGAAATATATTTTGCTGACACTTTCTTCCATCAACACACATGGGCAATATGCATAACGCCAAAAGGTGGCACGATTCTTTGTCAAACCAAAAGCACCAAAAGGCGCATTGATTTAAATGGGGCTTTTAACTTACTAAATGCAAGGAAAGTGTTGAAACTCATTGTATTTAACCCATTGATGCTGGGTAACATGCCAGGGCCATCACAGAAATATGTCCTTTGAGAACAGATGACAGTCCTGGCACATCACAGGTTAATGATCATAGACCTCCTCAGGGCATGCTATGATCATGACAAGGAGGCTGTAAGTGACTGTTCCAGGATGGAAGCAGTCAGTTCCAGCCATTCCCCAGTGGTCCCACACATGTGATCGCTGCTACAGCGATCACATGTGTTAAGGTATGTAAACATTTCCTTTGTCACTTCTCTGGATCTCTCCTCCTCACTGTGATTGTAAGACAGAGAGCAGCACAGAACACGCCTCCCAGTGCTTCCAAGGGCAAGGAGGAGGGGTGGGGGCATTTTTGTTTTAGGTGGTGCAATTTGGGGCAAGACTGCTGAGGAGAGCATTTAACATCATTTTTAGTTTCTTCATGACCTAATGACACCTCTTTGTGTAGCTGAATAAATTATTTAGAATAAAACCAAATTATTTTATTTACACAGACTAAGTTATAAACATATATATATATATATATATATATATATATATATATATATTATAGTCTCTAGACTGTAAGCTCTCACGAGCAGGGCCCTCTGATCCTTCTGTTCTTCACATATGATTTGTACTATTTAATATCGCTATACGTCTATCCCCTATTGTAAAGAGGAATAAGTTGGCGCTATATAAATAAAGATTATTTATTATTACTAGTGTAAAAGCCTGTGTACATGGGCCAAGGTCAGGTGAGGTAAACAGGCCTGTCCTGCTCAGCATATCGCTGCCGCCTCACTGGTGGCATACTCGATACAGAATGCTTTCGGGCAGTCTCTACTGTGCATGACTGCATTGGACAAACATTCTAGCATTTTATCTTAGGATACTAATGTTTAAATAAACATTATTGTGAGTTTTATTGCTGTGGATCAAAGTGATAATATACTTATATACACACCACTCAGTCTGATCTCCTGAAAGAGGGGCACCAGGATAGGAAAGAGGGACACCAGGACACCAAAGAGGGACATAGGGACTTGAATCTCTAAAAAGGGACAGTACTAGTGATGAGCGAGCACCCCAATGCTCGGGTGTTCGGGTGCTCTGACCGAGCACCCCCTGAGGCTCGAGTGCTCGGCCGAGCACCCGAGCCCCATTGAAGTCAATGGGAGGACTCGAGCATTACACCAGGCACCCCCTGCTCTGATGAGGGGAGGGTGCCTGGTCCATAGGAAAAGGGAAGAAAATGATGGAAACACCACAGAAATGGTTCAGGGACAGCATAGGGAGGATGTCTGGATGCATGTTGGACTCCAACATTGCTGCTGGGAACGATCTTTCGCCCGTAGTACGCCATTTTTACAGACTGACCGTAAAACACACAAAAAGGAAAATAAAAACGACTTTAGGCGAAAAATTGTTACCAAACAATATTTGCTGTATATTTACTTGTATATCATCTGCAAATTCTCCCAAAAATTTCCTCGATTTTTCTGAACTGAGGCCATGATTAAGAGGGAAACGTGCGCAGAGGCAAATTCTCCCAAAAATTTCCTTGATTTTATTGAACTGAGGCCATGATTAAGAGGGAAACGTGCGCAAAGGCAAATTCTCCCAAAAATTTCCTTGATTTTTCTGAACTGGGGCCATGATTAAGAGGGAAACGTGCGCTGAGCCGACCATCTAAAACATTATGGGTGAGGGTCTGCTGCGGAGCTGACCATCCTAAACATTATATGCGAAGGCCCGCTAGTGAGCTGACGCTATAAAACATTATATGAGAGGGCCCGCTAGAGAGCTGACCCAATAAAACATTATATGAGAAGGCCCGCTGGTGAGCTGACCTATATAAAAATTGTCAAACAGGGCCCGCTGGTGAGCTGGCCCTATATAAAAATTATATCACAGGGCCCGCTGGTGAGCTGGCCCTATATAAAAATTATAGCACAGGGCATATGGAAGAGGAGGAGGAGGATGAGAAGATTAAGAGTCAACCATATACCCGTTTTTTGGGTGGAAGGGGTGAATGGGAATACAGAGTATTCCCATCATTGTAAATAACATATATAAAGTGAGTTTATGTTCCCCCAGGGCTTTCCTCCAGTGGAGTGGAGAAGTCAGGGGAAATCCAGGCCTTGTTCATTTTTATAAGTGTCAACCTATCAGCATTGTCGGTGGAAAGGCGGATACGCTTATCTGTTATGATGCCACCAGCAGCACTAAATACCCGCTCAGACAGAACGCTGGCGGCAGGGCAGGCCAGCACCTCCAAGGCGTAGAGTGCCAGTTCATACCACATGTCCAGCTTGGACACCCAGTAGTTGTAAGGCACAGAGGGATCATTGAGGACGCTGACACGGTCTGCTACGTACTCCTTCACCATCTTCCAAAACTTTTCCCTCCTTGTGACACTAGGCTGCGCATCAGGGTGAGGGTGCTGGCGGGGTGTCATGAAGGTGTCCCACGCCTTGGAGAGTGTTGCCCTGCCTTTGTCGGAACTGCTGTGTGCTCCCCTTTTCTCCCCTTCTCGGTTGGCCAAGGTAGCACGTACTCTGCCGCCAGCGTTGTCAGATGGAAAATTTTGGAGCAATTTTTCAACAAGAACCTTCTGGTATTGCACCATTTTGCTTGTCTTCTCCACCGGAGGAATGAGAGATGAGAAATTCTCTTTGTAGCGGGGGTCCAGAAGGCTGAACACCCAGTAATCCGTGTTGTCTAAAATGCGTATAACGCGTGGGTCACGGGAAAGGCAGCCTAACATAAAGTCAGCCATGTGTGCCAGAGTACCAACAGTCAAGATTTCGCTGTCCTCACCAGGAGGATGACTCTCAATCTCCTCATCCTCTTCCTCCTCTTCTGCCCACCCACGCTGAAGAGATGGAACTAAAGTTCCATGGCTACCCTCTGTAGCGGAGGCAACCGTGTCTTCCTCCTCCTCCTCCTCCTCCTCCGCCTCCTCCAATTGTCGCTGAGAAGACGAAGTGAGGGTGCTCTGGCTATCACCTTGTGTAAGCTCTTCCTCCCGCATTTCCACCTCTTCCACATGCAAAGCGTCAGTTTTAATTGTGAGCAGCGAGCGTTTCAGTAGACACAGAAGTGGGATGGTTACACTGATAATAGCGTTATCGCCGCTCACCATCTGTGTCGATTCCTCAAAATTGCGTAAAACCTCACAGAGGTCTGACATCCATTCCCACTCCTCACTTCTGATTACAGGAAGTTGAACGGAGAGGCGACGACCGTGTAACAGCTGGTACTCCACTACTGCCCTCTGCTGCTCACAAAGCCGGGCCAACATGTGGAAGGTGGAGTTCCAGCGCGTGCTCACGTCACACAGCAGCCGGTGAGCTGGCAATTGTAAGCGCTGCTGCAGCTTCAACAGGCCGGCTGAAGCTGTAGATGACTTACGGAAATGTGCACACACGCGGCGCACCTTGGTCAAGAGATCATGCACATTGGGGTAGGTTTTTAGAAATCGCTGAACCACTAAATTAAATACATGCGCTAGGCATGGTACGTGTGTGAGCTTGCCGAGCTCCAAAGCCGCCACCAAGTTACTCCCATTATCACACACAACCATGCCTGGTTGCAGGTTGAGTGGCGAGAGCCACTGCTCGGTCTGGTGACTAATCCCCTGCAACAGCTCTGAGGCCGTGTGCTGTTTGTCCCCAAGGCAGATCAGCTTCAGCACGGCCTGTTGACGCTTCCCCACTGCAGTGCTACACTGCTTCCAGCTACTGGCTGATGGGGGAGTGGCGCTGCGTGTAGAGAATTCGGAGGTGGAAACGGAGGAGGAGGAGCCAATAACATAGGTGCTGGCGGAAACCCTGATGGAGGTAGGGCCCGCAATCCTCGGCGTGGGTAGCACCCGTGCCATCCCAGGGTCCGAGTCGCTCCCAGCCTCCACGACATTCACCCAGTGTGCCGTCAGGGAAATGTAGCGTCCCTGGCCACAAGCACTTGTCCATGTGTCAGTCGTTAAGTGGACCTTCCCAGTAACTGCGTTGGTCAGGGCACGGGTGATGTTACGGGACACATGGTGGTGTAATGCGGGGATGGCACACCGGGAAAAGTAGTGGCGGCTGGGGACCGCGTACCGAGGGACAGCTGCTGCCATCAGGCTGCGGAAGGACTCAGTGTCCACAAGCCTAAACGGCAGCATTTCGATGGCCAGTAATTTGGAAAGGTGTGAGGTTAGTGCTATGGCCTGTGGGTGGGTGGCTGGGTATTTTCGCTTGCGCTCAAATGCCTGGGGTAACGACATTTGGACGCTGTGCTGGGACAGGGAAGTGGATGTGGTCGCTGATGGTGCTTCAGATGGTACAGGTGCAGGGCGGGAGGTATGCGGGCCTGCGCCTTCGACAGGCGATTGGCCGGCACCGAAAACAGGGGAAGAGGAGGCAGTGGTGTGGCCTGCAGACACAGATGGGCGATCCAGGCGTTCCTCCCACTTATTACGGTGCTTGGATGCCATGTGTCGGATCATGCTGGTGGTGGTGAGGTTTCTAGTGTTCATGCCTCGGCTCATTCTGGTGTGGCACAGGTTGCAAACTACAATTCTTTTGTCGTCCGCACTTTCCTTTAAAAAACGCCATACCGCGGAAAACACCTACCCCTTGGCAAGGGAGATTTACGCAAGGGGGTGCTCCGTGGAACATTTGCGGGCCGGTTTGGTGCGGTCCGCCTTCTTTCTGTAGCCACACCACTGCCTCTTCCAGCCTGTTGCGGTGCTGCAGATGGCTCACCCTCAGGACTGCTGTCATCGCTCGGCTCTACACCTTCCCAGGTGGGGTCAGTCACCTCATCGTCCACCAAGTCCTCCTCCACTTCCTCACTCTGATCATCCTCCTCATGTCTTGATCCCACCACATACTCAGTCATTGACAACTGTATAACATCCTCCTCAACAAGGTCTTGAGACAGTAATAGTGGTTGATTTAATGGCAACTGTGTCTCATCATCATCATCATCATCCACTACTTCCTTTGACCTTAAATGCCGTTCACATCTGTCATCTTCTTGTGATTGGGTACCCTCTAGAGGTTGTGAATCAGGGCACAAGATGTCATGTTCCTCTGCAAGCATGCTTGGAGAGAGGGTCAAATGAAGGATTGGTGATGAGACGAGCTCCTCACTATATCCCAGTGTGGGATCACTTCTTTGACCAGACCGTCTATGGTGGGAGGAAGGATGATCAGAGTGAGGATTATGTTGACCAGACTCTTGGCTACTGAGAGTGGACTTGGTGGAAGACAGGGTGGTGCTTAACCGACTGGAAGCAGTATCAGCTGACATCCAACCGACCACCTGATCGCAGTGGTCGGACCTCGAGAGTGATGTCCTGCGACGCCCTGTAAAATTAGACATGAAGCTAGGTATGGTGGATGTCTTTCTTTCTTGTGCTCTGGCACCAGGCACAGTTTCTCCGCGTCCTGACCCGCGCCCTGAACTATCAGGATCACGTCCACTTCCCCGTCCCTTTTTACCCGCCTTCTTCATCTTACACGGAATATGTGACTTTGATATTTTAGTTTGAAGACTTAACAGTATTTCTTCCTATTCTGCAACTGTGCAGAGTACACAGAATAGGCTGCTAAACTGCGGTGAAGCACACTGAATGGAATATGTGACTTTGATATTTTAGTTTGAAGACTTAACAGTATTTCTTCCTATTCTGCAACTGTGCAGAGTACACAGAATAGGCTGCTAAACTGCGGTGACGCACACTGAATGGAATATGTGACTTTGATATTTTAGTTTGAAGACTTAACAGTATTTCTTCCTATTCTGCAACTGTGCAGAGTACACAGAATAGGCTGCTAAACTGCGGTGACGCACACTGAATGGAATATGTGACTTTGATATTTTAGTTTGAAGACTTAACAGTATTTCTTCCTATTCTGCAACTGTGCAGAGTACACAGAATAGGCTGCTAAGCTGCGGTGACGCACACTGAATGGAATATGTGACTTTGATATTTTAGTTTGAAGACTTAACAGTATTTCTTCCTATTCTGCAACTGTGCAGAGTACACAGAATAGGCTGCTAAACTGCGGTGAAGCACACTGAATGGAATATGTGACTTTGATATTTTACTTTGAAGACTTAACAGTATTTCTTCCTATTCTGCAACTGTGCAGAGTACACAGAATAGGCTGCTAAACTGCGGTGAAGCACACTGAATGGAATATGTGACTTTGATATTTTAGTTTGAAGACTTAACAGTATTTCTTCCTATTCTGCAACTGTGCAGAGTACACAGAATAGGCTGCTAAACTGCGGCGAAGCACACTGAATGGAATATGTGACTTTGATATTTTAGTTTGAAGACTTAACAGTATTTCTTCCTATTCTGCAACTGTGCAGAGTACACAGAATAGGCTGCTAAACTGCGGCGAAGCACACTGAATGGAATATGTGACTTTGATATTTTAGTTTGAAGACTTAACAGTATTTCTTCCTATTCTGCAACTGTGCAGAGTACACAGAATAGGCTGCTAAACTGCGGTGACGCACACTGAATGGAATATGTGACTTTGATATTTTAGTTTGAAGACTTAACAGTATTTCTTCCTATTCTGCAACTGTGCAGAGTACACAGAATAGGCTGCTAAACTGCGGCGAAGCACACTGAATGGAATATGTGACTTTGATATTTTACTTTGAAGACTTAACAGTATTTCTTCCTATTCTGCAACTGTGCAGAGTACACAGAATGTGCTGCTAAACTGCGGTGACGCACACTGAATGGAATATGTGACTTTGATATTTTAGTTTGAAGACTTAACAGTATTTCTTCCTATTCTGCAACTCTGCACTGTACACAGAATGTGCTGCTAAACTGCGGCGAAGCACACTGAATGGAATATGTGACTTTGATATTTTAGTTTGAAGACTTAACAGTATTTCTTCCTATTCTGCAACTCTGCACAGTACACAGAATGTGCTGCTAAACTGCGGCGAAGCACACTGAATGGAATATGTGACTTTGATATTTTAGTTTGAAGACTTAACAGTATTTCTTCCTATTCTGCAACTCTGCACAGTACACAGAATGTGCTGCTAAACTGCGGCGACGCACACTGAATGGAATATGTGACTTTGATATTTTAGTTTGAAGACTTAACAGAATGTGCTCTAATCTGCAACTTTGCACACTGAACAGAATGTGCTCTAATCTGCAACTTTGCACACTAAACAGAATGTGCTCTAATCTGCAACTTTGCACACTAAACAGAATGTGCTCTAATCTGCAACTTTGCACACTTAACAGAATATATGAAATTTTTTTTTTTTTGTTTTTTTCCCCCCACACAAAATAACCTGCTGCCCCCACACACAGTAGTCCTAAAAAGGACTTTTGGTTCTTTTTTTTTCACATTTTTGCTTTTTTTCTCCCTACACTGACTTTCCCTTCCTATCCTCATCTCTCCCTGGCTAAGACTGAGCCGAACTCGCTGGTCAGGTGCTATACAGCACCCGACCACGGGTTCTGGCCAGCCAATCAGTGTAATGCCAGCAGCCAACATGGCTGCTGGCATTACACTGATGTCAGAGCCTCCCTGCACGTTTATTGGCTGCGCAACAGCCGCAAAACGTGCGGGGAGGAGACCCGAACATGGCGGGCGAGCACATGCGGTACTCGTACGAGTACCGCCATGTGCCGAGCAGAGCGATGCTCAAGCCGATCCGAGCATCGGCCGAGCATGCTCGCTCAACACTAGACAGTACCACTAAAAAGAGACACTTCGTAGTTATGAATTAATGTTCTTACTTTTTACCCAGTCCCTCTTAAAATGCACTAATTGAGCACAAATCATCAAAGGAAAACCTATAAAAAAAATTAGTTTTTTTTTTTTTTAATATTATTATCAAGCTAAATGGTGGGTCATACATATAAATATGGTATAAAAAAGCCCTACTTATCATTAAAAACAGTGTATAATTTATGTGGGTGTAGTAAAGGATTTATAGGGAAACAAAGGCACATTAAAATGACCAAATAAACTCTTGTTCTCTAGTGTAAAAATCCTTTGTCACCGAGGGGTTATAAGCAAAGAGTTTTAAAGTAGAAATCGATGGAAATTGAAACTAGTTACCTTTGATGTAGATGCTTTGCCCCAGAACTGCACCACTTTTTCCATTGGTACATACGTTGTACATATGGGATTTGGCAACAGTTTTTCAGAAACAGTGGAGTAACTAGAGTTTGGGCCTAAATGGGACTTGCCCTACCCAATTTCAATGCACCCATAAGTTTATTCTATTGAATGGTCACTGTATGCGTTGTGAAAATCAGGCCCACCCAAAAAAATCAGTCTTGGTTAACTCAAACTATTGGTCTCTTTTCTAACCAATGGAATAGCATCATAGTATATCAGTGACTGTGCACATCAACATTAAATCACTTTATATATTCTCTCCGCAACAACCTCAACAAAATGGTTGGCTAGAAACCAGGGTGGAAGGTGTTAAAAGAAGTTGGAAGCTTATAAAAAATGTGAATTCTAGCTCTTTCATTGATGAGTAATATGAGTATACATATGGTACAAATTTTGTTGAACTTAAAAAGGGGATGTATCACCTCTATATAACTTAGTCTAAATAGGTTATATATCGAATATCACTAAAGGTGTCTTCATTTTTTTAAAGTGTTATTTGGTGTAAATTGAACTTATAAAATCTGCCCTGCACCTACTTCCAGATAGACTGTGGATACCAGCTCTGTAACAGCAGTCCGTCGCTCTACCTCTGCTCTCCTCCCTCTATCCAGCCTCCTCCCATGAAGGAGGCTTTCTGCCTGTAAGATGGAGCAGTCTCATTGGCTAGATATCGATCACTGCCAATAAGACTGCTCCAACTTACAGACAGAAAGCCTCTGTCATCTGAGGAGAGGAGCGCACGCTCTTGGAATTAACCAAATCAGCAGCTGAAATAATAGGTGTTATTATTACCCAATCAATGGTACTAGAGGGAGGAGAGCAGAAGCAGAGCAAAGGACTGCGGTTACAGAGCATAACCGCAGTCTATGCAGAAGCACCTTTATAACGTCAATTTATACCAAATAAAGCTTAACTCTTTGAGTGCCAGAGAGGTACGCAAGGCATTGCAAAGCAATGCGTTGCATACCCCTCTGGCACTCACAGGGTTAACCCCTTAACGGCCGGCCGATCGGCGCGTCACAGTCACTTAAGGACCACAGAGCATTTTTTTTTTCCGATTCCGGACTCCCCGAACGGCGTGCAGCCGTGGGGGGGAGCCCAGAATTCCATGCCAGTCATAGTACATCATGGGTCGTTAAGTCAGATCTACCCATGACATACTATGACTGTCAAGGGTTGTTAAGGGGTTAAAAAAAGACACTTTTAGTGATATTCGAAATGTAACCTAACTATTTAGGCTAAGTTATATAGAGGCGATACATCCCCTTTAACCCCTTGAATACTAGAAATGTCTCCAATGCATCTGAAAGCAATGCCCTACAGACCTTTCTAGCATCCAAGTGTAGCCATTCCTAAACTATGTCTCTGTATCTATCTATCTATCTATCTATCTATCTATCTATCTATCTATCTATCTATCTATCTATCTATCTATCTATCTGTCTGTCTGTCTGTCTGTCTGTCTGTCTGTCTGTCTATCTATCTATCTATCTGTCTGTCTGTCTGTCTGTCTGTCTATCTATCTATCTATCTATCTATCTCTCTGCCTGTCTACATTTGAATCATTGCAACTTGAATTTACACTGATTTATAGGGATCTCAATATTTAACCCTTTGAGTGCCAGAGAGGTACTCAACGCATTGCTCCGCAATGTGTTGTGTACCCCTCTGGCACTCAAAGGGTCAATCTAACTACGCCAAATGTACTGATGCTGTTCAAAGTTGAATTTAAAATAACAAAGACACAAAAACAGTACTAAAACATTGAACCACATCAATTCATTTGTCTTTGCTATTTTAAATCTGATAATCCCTATAGATCAGGGAAAAGTTGCAATTATTTGCCATTTTCACACTCATTTTTTAAGCAATGCACTGGGCACCCCTTAGTCATTCAAAGAGTTAAGTAGGTTATCTGCCGACTTGATAACAGCACATTTGATTAAGATGACATTGTGGAAAAAATCAGTCTCACTTTCATGTGCTACAATGTGTATTATTTGCCTATTCAATTAATCATTTTTTTTAGATCAGTTTGGTAATTGCTCATCTCTAGAGCTAATGCTTGCTGGATTCACTATAGCAGAAAAGGTTAACTATTCTAGCTATAAATACAAAGACACATTATATATGTGTGGTACCTGTCAACAATTCATGGACGTGTTGGTAATCTGCGTCAGCGCATTACTGAAACTTTCGTGTACAAAATACTTTTCCCCTTATTAGCTTTAAAATGAGCCATTCATTTGCAGCACCACCTACTATGGACAAAACACTGTTGTTTACACCTGATCTCTGCAGATGCTTCTTTGTGCATGGCAAATGCTGGGGTGTGAAAAATGGATTAATATTTATAATGGTATCATTTCTTTACCTTGCATTTGTTCTAACAGTCTTCGTTATTGCCGCATGATATCTCCCTTTGAGCTATAATCACGGTCTTTGCATCATTATAAAGTATGTTTTTGAAGAGTTAGTGCAAGTCCTTGTTCATAGGTGGGTATACCAAGGACTCATTAAAAGATTTGCAATTTTATGTTTGATAAACATCTTGGAAGAACAAGCCAGCTGCCTTAAAGACTTTGAAACATTACAGAACATGCAAGCTATACCACTGAAATCACAAATTAGAATTTAATGAGAAGACCACACATTCTATTGTTTCCAAGTCTGAAAGGCACCCTGTTGTCTATAGTTGCTGGCTATTTTCCTGCTGATCATTAGCATTCTTTTCTCCTCACTAGCTTCTCAGCTTGAAAGCCTGCATTTGAAGGTCTGTTCAGATTCCTCATTTTCTGAGATGTGGGATGGTGGGGAAGTTTATGAAAGAATTTGCTTGCCATGAAGATTGAGGTTGATACAACCCACAATTGAGTGATATGCTCGCACACACAAGTTCATATAACTACTTTATCGCTAGGTTAAAGCTCAACAAGGATTCAACATCAGTGTGAGTGGGCCACATGACAGGCAAAGATTAGAAAGGAGTTCCCACTACTAAAAAAAAGTCTGATTAACCCTTTGTTTTGGGTTGCCCACCCCTCTTGTCTTTAAAGGATTCAAATTTCATTAGCTAAGTGCCATGTTGCTGACTCACATTTAATATCACAAATCCACACATAGGGTTCATTAGAATTTGGTCAGATTCTGTTATTGAACACATCCTCCACCGGATATTCCCATTCTCCTTTCTTCTATGATCAGCCACCTAATCACTCAGATCAGCTGTTAGGGACAGATTCTCTATTAGGCAAAGTATGCAACTGTGCTACATTTTGAGGGTCAGCTCAGCTTTACTGGTCATTCACTCTGAGGGATGGGTGTGATCAGAGCAATGCCAATGTACTTGAAATGGCAACCAGTTACTTGCTTTTATTTAAACTTATGGACGTTAGAGAAGTCTTCAGCATGTTTTTAAGCAATGCAATGGGGATCACTCTTGCAACCATGAGATAAGATTTTTTTTGTTCTTGTGTAGACTTTTTCTGTGTCAGGCAGCAATGGTTTGGGCAGAGGATGGAGGTAATAAGAAGTGTGAATATGGTCCTTGGTGGAACTAAGGGTACATAGGGTCCATTGAATGGGGTCCCTGAGATGCAAATCTGGTGTTTTCAGCTACCCTATGTCAGTTCCATACTAGACTGTAATGTCTCCAAGACATTATACTATGGAGGTATGTTTCTGGCTCTTTTTTCCTATCCCTTTGGTCATGATGTTAGCAGACTCACTCGGTTTCATTCAGAGAAAAGCAGATGATTTTCATGGACCTCTAAGAATGTAATGGACATGAAACCATTTCTGCTTTGCTGTGTATATATATATGTTGTCTCCCTGGTGCTTGGATTCGGCATATTGAGGACACTGCTGACAGAATATTGGGAGGAGCTGGAAGTGATCCAGCTGTCTTGGTACATATTGGTACCAATGACAAAGTGGTAGGAAGATGGAGGTCCCTAAAGAATGATTTCAGGGATTTAGGTGGCAAGCTCAAGGCAAGGACCTCTAAGGTAGTGTTTTCTGAAATACTACCTGTGCCATGTGCCAGTGCAGGTAGGCAGAGGGAGCTCAGGGAGCTTAATGAATGGCTCAAGCATTGGTGTAGTAAGGAGGGGTTTTGTGTTTTTAGATCACTGGGCTGACTTTGCTCTTGGGTACAATATATATGGAAGTGATAGATTGCACCTAAATGGTAGAGGAGCCTCCGTGCTAGGGGAAAGAATGCTAAGAAGCTTGGAGGAGCTTTTAAACTAGGAAAGGGGGGGAGGGTATAGATAGCAAAAACTGGGTAGATAGAGTATATAGGAACTGGATCCAAGCAAATGATCATGGGGGTGGAGAAAGGGTGGGGATAAATGTAGTCTATAGGGAGGAACTCATATTAAACGAAGATGTAGTAAAAAGGCATGTAGGGGGTAAAATATGAAAAGATTTCAAAATTAATTGTATGCTAGCAAATGCAAGAAGTATGGTAGATAAAATAGGAGAACTAGAGTTGCTGGCCAGTTAATGAGCAATTGGACATAATTGGTATAACAGAAACATGGTGGAATGATACACAAGATTGGGCTATTCCCTGTTTAGGAGAGACAGGATTAATAGAAAAGGGGGAGGTGTGTGCTTATATTTTAAACCAGAGCTAAATCCAATTTTGAGGGATGATATTAGTGAGGAAACTGCCCATAATGTGGAGCCCTTGTGGGTAGAAATTGAGACTAAATGTGGTGTAAAAGGTAAAAAAAAGGTGTTGGTGGGTATATGCTACAAACCACCAAATAGTGATGACAATGTTGAGGCCAAAATGCTATTGCAAATTAGGAAAGCTGCCCAGCTTGCACATGCTATAATTATGGGAGATTTTAACTATCCAGATATCAACTGGAAAAATGAGACCTGTCAGAGTGCTAAGGGAAGTAGGTTTGTAAGCATGCTTCGGGAAAGCTACATGTCACAAATGGTGGAAGTGCCGACAAGAAACAACAATGTATTGGACCTAGCGCTAACGAATAACATAGAAATGATATCCAAGATTAAGGTAAGTGAACATTTGTGAGACAGTGATCACAACATGGTTACATTTGACATCAGTCTGATAAAGCAAAACTGTAGAGGTTCGACCTAAACTCTTAATTTTAAAAAAGCTAACTTCAAATTCTTAAGAGCTTCAATGCAACACATAGACTGGGATAAATTATTTAAAGGTAAAAATACTGAGGAAAAATGGTCAGAATTCAAATTTAGGTTGCAGAAATGAACCCAACAGTATATACCAATGGGGAACAAATGCAAAACAAGTAAATCACAGCCAATGTGGTTAACTGCATATGTAAAGACGGAATTGTCAAGGAAGAAAAAGCATTTAAACTATTTAAGTCTGAAGGAATTGAATATTCTTTCTTAAAATACAGGGAGTGAAAGAAAGATTGCAAAAAGGCAATTAGGGTAGCAAAAATAGATAATGAAACTTGAATCGCAAGGGAGAGCAAGGGAGAGCAAGACTAATTCCAAATGTATTACAAATATATAAATAGCAAAAAACTTAAGAGGGAGTGCATTGGACCTTTCAAAAATGAGATGGGTGAGTTGCTTAGAGAGGATAAGGAAAAGGCCGATGTTCTAAACACTTTCTTTGCATCAGTATATACAAGGGAATATGGAATGGTAGAAGAGCCTCATCAAGTAACAAAGAAAACAATACAATTATCAGATATTGGGTTAACTCAAGAAGATGTCATGGGAAAACTGAACAAAATTAAGACTGACAAAGCACCGGGTCCTGATGGTATACATCCAAGGGTTTTTCAGGAACTCAGTGCAGTGTTAGCAATACCCCTATATTTACTCTTTAAATATTCTCCACAGGTTCAGTACCACAAGTTTGGCGAAAAGCCAATGTAGTGCCTCTATTTAAGAAGGGAACTATAACAGAACCTGGGAATTATAGACCTGAGAGTTTGACTTCTGTAGTGTGAAAACTGCAAGAAGGGATAATAAGGGAATATATTCAGGCTTACAACACACAAAATAAGATCATTAGAAGGAATCAACATGGTTTTATGAGGAATAGATCATGTCAAACTAATCTTTTCAGCCTCTATGAGGAAGTAAGTAGCAACTTAGATAATGGTAAGGCAGTTGATGCAGTATATCTAGATTTTTCAAAAGGCATTTGATACAGTGCCACACAGAAGGCTGGGGTATAAAATAAGGAAATTGGGGCTAGGAGATAACCTTTGCAATTGGATACAAAACTGATTGAAGGATAGGAAACTGTGTGGTTGTAAACGGACAATTCTCCAATACAGTTAAGGTGGAGAGTGGAGTACCTCAGGGTTCAGTATAAGGTCCTCTGTATTTTAACATTTTTATAAATGACCTGGAAATAGATATAGAAAGCAAAATATCAATATTTGCAGATGCCACTAAATTATGCAGGGTAATTAATTCAGAGCAGGATATTTGCTCTGTACAGAGGGATTTACATAAAATGGCAGACTGGGCAAACAAATGGAATATGAAGTTTAATGTGGGAAAGTGTAAAGTCATGCATTTGGGAAGAAATAATCCCAAGGCTACTTATGAACTTAATGGAATCATTTTAGGGGACTCGTTGCTAGAGAAAGACCAGGGTATCCTTGGAAACAGTGACCAGTGTCAAATAGCAGTAGCAAAAGCAAACAAAACCCTGTCTTGCATAAAAAGAGGTACTGACGCAAGAGTGGATAACATAATTTTGCCATTGTACAAATCATTGGTAAGACCTTACCTCGAATATGCAGTATAGTTTTGGGCACCAGTTCTAAAAAAGGATGTACTAGAACTAGAGAGCGTACAGAGAAGAACAACAAAATTAATTAAGGGAATGGAGGACTTGATGTATGAGGAACGACTAGACAAACTTGGTTTATTTACTCTAGTGAAAAGACAAGTGAGAAGAGATCTTATCTCAATGTACAAATATATGAGAGGTCAATACAAGGATCTTTGTGATGAGCTATTCATTCCAATACCTAATCAGGTGACCAGGGGACACCCCTTGAGATTAGAGGAAAGGAGGTTTAGCCTTCAGAAGAGGAAGGGTTTTTTTACAGTAAGGTCTGTTAAATTGCGGAATTCCTTGCCCAAGGAGGTGGTTATGGCAGATACAATGGATACATTTAAGAGAAGATTACATACATTTATTTCAAAAGGCAACATAAAGGGTTATACTGTATATTAATAGGCAAATCAGGAAGGTCTGATAAAGACTAACTTATTTGGTAGCAGGAAAGCTACACAGTTCTCATGTCACTAGGGTATGAGGCAAAGGTTGAACTTGATGGACTTCTGTCTTTAGTCAACCTCATTTACTATGTAACTATGTTACTAGAACACATTCACAGCCTCTTATAAAGGCTTGGTGCCTTTACTCACAAATCATCATCACATTTTAAAAGAAGCACATGGTCGCTCACCACTTCATAAAATCAATGTCTTTATCTCAGCTCACAAATTAGTAGTGCCAGTGTGGTAGTGGAAGCAGGGGCATTTTAACGCAGACCCAGTTTCACAGAAAAAGTGAAGATGTTGTTGCACAATGCATCACTGTGGCTGCTTTTCCCACAAATAGGAAGAGAACAAAAAGGGAAGATTCTAACAAAACTTAATAGGATCCTCAATGTTTTCCTATATTTTAGACCTCCAATGACAATTGCACTAGAGTCCTGCAGAGCTCTGAAAAGTTATTTGATGGCAAAAAGACAGCTTGACAAGCAGTAGTTCATGTAAAGTAGTGGCAAAACCAGGAAACGGCAAGCTGACAGATGTTTTTTGCTGGTGTGCACTTTACCAGGGGAGGGCTGGCAACTTTTGGCCCAGGAGGCAAATACATTCAAGTGACCCATTTCTATATCATTCAAGCCCACTACTATAGAGCTTACATGAGAAATGGTTTATGCTACTAGTTTAGCTCCATTTGGATTGTTCCTCTGTGGTGTGATTTGTGTAGCTCCATTTCAATTGTAAGCTCTCTGGTATCACTAGTGTAGCTCCATTTACAGCAGCAATTGGGAGGTTTAGTGAGGAGCAGTGGCCCACCAGCCCAGACATATGACTGGCCCAGGGGGCAACTGCACCCCTGCCCCCAGGCCAGCCCTCCCCTGCACTTTACTAACCCTTTACAATGCGTTGAGTACCCCTCTGTCACTCAAAGGGTTAACCTTCTGAGTGCCAGGGAGGAATCCAATTCTCTGCACTCAAAGGGTTAAAGAATAAATGCACAAAAGTGCTGTCGGCCTTTACTGCTTTGTGTCAAGCTGCAGTGAATAAAGGCATTTCTGCATTGTCTTTATTTATCAGCATTTACTGTGACATCAAATCTAATTCTACTTATGAGTTTACCTTCTTGAATGCTAAGAATGTCTCCATCACATCGAACTGGAAGCACCTCTAAAGTCCAGAGTCTTGTCAACCAATTCAAGTAGCTTTATCAAACAAAATAAACTCTAATAACAAATATAAAACAATATTTCATTTAATTAGTTGCTTGTCAGCTTATTTTTAATCCCACCAATGACTAGTCCCTTGATCCACTGCAGCACTGTGATTTTACCAGCTGTAAATTCTGCCTTTTTGGTTCCCACCACATTACCATGTTCAGTGTTAAATAAAGCATGCAAATAATCACAAAGTACTAAAAATCTGAGCTATTGATTACGCTGAACCTGTTTAGTCCTCTGAACGCAGAGAGCTTTCACCCCCGGGGTTCACAAACTAGATTAGCATAACATCCTCCAATAAATCAATTTAGAATACATTACAGATATTAACCTTGATCCTGCAGCATCTCCAGCACATAAAAACATTCATATTGAAATCTGGCTTATAAGGGAAAGAAACATTTCACCCCTTAGCACAAAAGCATTAATGATAAGAACACAAATGTATTCTACTCTATCTTGTTATTTTTGCAGAGAGAATTTCTAACAGAAGCACAGAAGAGTGAGTCAAAATGACCAAGTCTCTGATTAAGTCACCTGCATCCAAGAAGGGAACTCTTTAAAGGTAAATCCTATATAATAATTAGCTAAAACGTGTGTAAAGACACAGTCATGCGCAGTAGAGACTGCCTGCACCGCGGCTGATACAGAGTGGGGCACTTGGAATGCGCATCCAGCTCTGTATCAGCCGCGGTTCAGGCAGTCTCTACTGTGCATGACTGCCCCGCGACCGGCTGGCAGTGGCACTGTGGCCCGTGTAACGGGCTCTTCAACTATAGCATAAAACCATGAAAGTTTTTTTTACCTCCAATATCAGTGTTAGCCCCTGCAAATAAGTACCAGAACTTTTTCTTTATTTATTACTTAGGTCATGTTGTGAAATTTGCAGTGCTGGGTGCATCCATTTTGCCCTTACAGCTATCTCAAATGAATCAACCAATGATGTGCCAAGTAATTCATGGTTTCATTGGCAATTATTCACATCTGGACCAAAGGACATAACAATGGACACAATGGACACTGGCATCACTTACTTCCTCTTTAAAGGGCACATGGATTTAAAGTTATAAGAAAATGTATGCAGTTCGCTGGTATGATGCAGCTGTAGGATAAGATTTCTGCTGCACTGTGCTGGGTCTAACCAACACAAACTGACTGCTTTTGGTGTCTTCTTTATTTATCAGTTAGCAAAATCCTTTTTTAGTGTTGCGAGAAGTCCTGGGAGATGTGGTGGTGCGGCCATCGTGAGGAGAAGCACACCACTGTGTTCTTTCCTATGGGTGCCAGGGCTATATAATTTTGTCCGTGAATTTGGAAATAGCCATTTAATTATTTGTTAGCATGATTTGTCTTTCTAAGTCCCAGCCTGTTACCGGTTCCCCAGACAGGTTTGAGAACAACTGAGCTGTATAACATGTGGTAGTGTAGGCTAGTAAGAAAGAAATAAGCTCTTACATTTTGTGTTCAGTTACAAGTTACTGCTGAAAGTTGATTCAGGGGGTTGATAACATTTCAGAGTGTAAAGTAAGTGTTGGAGAACATGTTACATTGAAGTTGAAGAAGCATTGCACTAGAAATTAAGCCTTTGAGTGCCAGACGTGCACTGAGATGCATTCATCACATTTCTGGCATAAAAAGGCTTAAAGGATCACCAACATCTCCAAATAATAACCCCTTACCTATAGTGAGCTGGGCAAGAAATCCTAATGGCCACTAAGAATTGATAAAGGGTGGTCTGGTTCCTACAAATTCATCTTTAATAACTTGATATAATGTCCATACTTTCCACAGAAGTATTTTCAGTAAGTCTTTAGTAGGAGGAGTCTAGAGTCCTTGAGTCTTACAACAAAGAATAATTTTGCCTTCATGGACATGGTATCCAGTAGTTCTAATTTTGTGTAACCAGTCCAGAATTGATTCATAAACACCATTAGGTATTTTTACCCAGATTAAGGTAAGTAGGGGATTATTCTTAAGTAGTGTTAATGTCCCTTTAATAAACACTAGTGTGGTACCAGAATGTGCTTCTACTATGAGAGAGAGAGAGAGAGAGAGAGAGAGAGAGAGAGTGGGGACAGAGTCAAAAACAGATTAGCTGGGTCAATGCACCTGAATCACAGACTTGTCCATTTACTGTAGCCTTTACTCAGGGGATTGAAAGGGAACCACTGGAATACAAGGTCTGTGATATGTAGCTTTCTTTTACCACCAGGGAAACTGAGATATTGGTGGTAATTGAAACACACATAGTAGTAGTAGTAGTAGTAGTAGGATCAGGAAATCAGGCAGGAAGGGTAAAAGACACAAGGTGGGGGGAACAAGGCAAGCAGATAAATGATAGAAGCATGGAAACATAGATGACAGATATTCTCAGAACAGACTTATTTCTATTCCAGGTTTAGTGGTTTCATGGTATTCTACCTTAGGTCACTGTCCATATCCCCAGATTCTTACTCAGCATTCCCTCTCCCCATGTTTTACCCAGGCAACATGCATTGCAATTCCCCTTGTTCTCCTAGATTGTTAAATAAAGGTAGTATTAGCTGCAAGGAGGGAATGGTGGTCGTGGTAATGAAGGTGATGATGGAGCTGCTGGGGCGGAAGAGACATTAATGGCCTTTCTAGCTTAAAGTGAAAATGAATGGGAGACATATATGCAAATGGTGATGAGCATCACCACCAGGGCCGGTGCAAGGATTTTTGTATACACAGACGAAGGTGCATTTTGATGCCCCCCCCGGACACAATCCCGTCCCCCCGACCTTGCCACAATCTCCTGCCCCCGCCCACATATTCACCTCCACACTCTCCCCACCTCCACATTGCCCCTTCCACAATGCTCCCTTCACCTCTACATTGCCCCATTCAACAATGCTCCCTTCATGTCCACAATGCTCCCTTCACCTCCACAATGCCATCTACCTTGAGTCCCTGGTAGTCTAGCGGCGTGCCATAACTTAAAGCTCTGTGTCTCCTTCGGCACAGAGCTGAAGCTCCCGCGCGCTGCTCTCAGTAATGCAGAGTGCTGGGAGATGATGTCGTCTCCCAGCCTCTGTATTACTACAGAGCCTGGGTCTCTCTACTGCCGGCGTGTCACATAGATGCCGCGAGGGAGCGCTTGGTAGTGTAAATCAGCGCTCCCTCGCAGAAGATATATATATTTAAAAAAAAAAAATCCCAGCTTCCCCCTTTTCGGCGCCCCTCCGATGCAGCGACCTAAGGCAGCTGCCTTTCCTGCCGAATGGTAGCGCCGGCCCTGATCACCACCCCTATTAAATGATATCCAGCTGGATGCTGAAGAATCATGGAATGTATTTAAAATGCTCTTGGGCAAATATACACGTCAATATATACCACTGGGGAATAAGCACAAGAGAAGTAAAGCGAAACCAATGTGGCTTAATAATGTGGTTAGCAGGGGGATGAGAAATAAAAAAACAGGCTTTTAAAGTGTTTATGTCAAATGGGTCAGATGCATCATTTAAAAAATATAAAGAATGTAATAAAATCTGCAAACAAACAATTAAGCTAGCTAAAATAGAAAATGAGAGAAACATTGCAAATGAGATCAAGAAAAACCCTAAACAATTCCACAAGTAATTTAATAACAAAAAAGTTAAGGTTGATATTGGTCCTCTAAGGACTGAGACAGGTGAATTGATTAGTGAGGAAAAAGCTATGGATGACACCCTAAATACGTTCTTTGCTTCAGTATATACAAAGGAAGCAGCAATGACAAGCTATGGGCAAACAGACAAAACCACGGAATTTCCTCAAACATCTACATGGCTTACTGAGGACAAGGTCCAAAAGAGACTGGAAAGGGTTATAGTGAATAAAGCGCCTGGACCGGACGGTATACACCCAAGGGTACTTAAGGAACTTAGTTTAGTAATAGCAAAACCATTATATTTATTGATTCACTTTCATCAGGCATAGTACCCTGTGATTGGAGGAAAGCTGATGTAGTTCCATTGTTTAAAAAGGGAGCAAACCAGGAAATTATAGACCTGTGAGCTTGACTTCCATAGTGGGTAAGATACTAGAAGGGTTATTAACTGACAGTATTCAGAACTATGTGAAGACAAACAATATCATTAGCAGGAATCAGAATGGTTTCATGAAGAACAGATCATGTCAGACTAATTTACTTGCATTTTATGAAAGAGTGAGTAGTAATTTGGACAGGGGAATTGCTGTTGATGTAGTATACTTGGATTTTGCAAAAGCTTTTGATACAGTGCCTCACAACAGGTTATTGCATAAATTAAAAGGCTTCAGTTTGGGCGGTGTTATCTATACATGGATTGAGAACTGGTTAAATGATAGATGGCAGAGAGTTGTTGTAAATGGAACTTTTTCAAATTGGTCTAAGGTTATAAGTGGGGTGCTGCAGGGTTCAGTCCTAGGATCAATGCTTTTTAATTTGTTTATTAATGATCTAGAAGTGGGAATTGAAAGTAGCATCGCAATCTTTTCTGATTACACTAAACTATGTAAGGAAATACATACAGAGCTGGATGTTTTTTCCCTACAGAAGGATTTAGATAAACTAAGTGAATGGGCAGAAAAGTGGCAGATGTCATTTAAAGTGTTAGTAATGTTCAAAAAATGTTTTTTGCATATAGAAGAGCTTAAAAAGCTGAGCTATATGCAAAAAAACGTATCTCTCAAACCACTATGGTTTAAGAGATACAGGCGTTTAAAGTTCGCTGTCTCCTACTGACAACTGTAAAGCTGTCAGCAGGAGATTTGTGTCGGTCGAAACAGTGGCGCTTGAGAAGTGCCATGATCTTGTTACTTACATGGAATAACGTCATTGGAATGGTCTAAAATGTGTGCCTCAGGTTTGAGAGAAACATTTTTTTGCATATAGCTCAGCTTTTTAAGCTCTTCTATATGCAAAAAAACTGTTTTTGGACATTACTAACACTTTAATGTAGATAAATGTAAGGTTATGCATTTGGGCTGTAGAAACAAATTTGCTACATATACTCTAAATGAAGACAACTTGGGAAATCCTCATTAGAGAAAGATTTAGGAGTACTGATAGACAATAGATTTCACAGCAGTGTGCAGAGTCACTCAGCTGCTGCAAGAGCAAATAGAGTACTAGCCTGCATAAAAAGAGGTGTAGAAACAAGGGATGCTACTATTATCCTAACTATGTATAAATCCTTGGTTAGGCCTCATCTAGAATATGGAGTACAATTTTGGGCGCCTGTTCTAAAAAAAAGACATTACTGAACTGGTAAAGGTGCAGAAACGTGCAACAAAACTGATAAAGGGATTGAAGGATCTGAGTTACAAAGAGAGACTAGCCAAACTGGGTTTGTTTACATTAGAGAAGAGATGTCTAAGGGGTGATATGATTACCATTTACAGATGCATTCAAGGTCAATACAAAGAACTATCCAATGAATTATTTATGCAAAGAGCTGAGCTAAGAACAAGAGGTCATCCATTAAAACTAGAGAAAAGGTGCTTTCGACTAAAACACAGACAGGGATTCTTTACAATAAGGGCGGTAAGGCTATGGAATTCTTTTCCTTGTGATGTTGTGCTTGCAGATAATGCAACTGCATTCAAAAAAGCAATGTATGCCTATCTAGCACAGAACAATATTGACAATTATGACATATGGCTTCAAAGCAAATAGGATATTGATCAGGGGAACTATTTGGCTGCCAGCTGGAGTCAGGAAGGAATAATTCCCCCACACACACACACTTGGGACTAGGTTGGAAATGGCTCCAGAGGGCTCTTTTTTTGCCTTCCTCTGGATTGGCGGGGGTGTTTTTGGCATGGGCTGGACTTGATGGACGCATGTCTTTTTTCATCCTTATCTACTATGTTACTATGTTACTATGAGTACATTCAAAAGTAACCTCCCTTCCTTTTAAACAGAGACTGACCAATAAGCAATCTTCATTTTGAAAATAATAAAAATATCACATGATAAATCGGGTCCAATCAGGGTAAAGAAGCCAAAATAACTACGGGGCCATACTACTGGTTTCAAATCATCCAGTGAATGGTCCCGACTGGCAACAGAACCGGAATGGACTCAACTGAAATCCATGTTCATATGTGTCATGTTAAACATCCTCCAATCAAAATGGAGATTTCGAATGGCAAGAATTAAAAAGCATATAATGAATAATGCAAATCGACTCCTTCCTACATTCAATATGAACAAAGTCATTCAGATATAAAAACCCGTTCACACTGGACATAATATCACAATGCAAACCTCTGTGCACATACTGAAATACAACACAAATGCGTGGCGCTCATCCACTCCCAATGTAAATCACCATCCAATCACACATGTAGGAAATCAGTGCAGAGCTCTAGATCCACAGTGGTAATCGTAGAGCCCTAACAACATCAAAGAACCATTAGCTTCATATCTGTGTGTATACAAGATATCTCTCTTAAAAGGAGCAAGGGAAAGCACAACACACTCAGTCATTAAAGTAGTGGGTACAGAGAAAGTATCTCAAAATAAAGGAGGAGCCAATTATCATTTATTAAACATACTGCTAAACGGTCACTGTGTCCAAAGCATAACGGAGGTACTTTATCATTACCAGATGTTTCTGAAATAGTAAATAAAAATAAATAAATAAATAAATATATATATATATATATATATATATATATATATATATATACATATATATATATCAGAGCTTAAAATGTGAAGTCCTTTGCTTCTAGCCAGACCTGAAATGTTACTCGCCACTGCAAGCCATATCATATCCACCAGGGCTGAATTTCTACTAGCCAGGGCTAAATTTTCACTCGCCATTGGCTAGTGGCGAGTGGAAATTTTGAGCCCTGTATAATATACATTAAGGGTCACAGAATACAGAATCAACAAGGTAAACACCAGAGAACAAAATGGGGAGGTAATTATATTGTTATAGCTACATTAAGTATAACAGGTGACATCATACTCCATATTTAATCCAAAAGGATGTCACAGTCGCTCCCAGCTCCCGGTAGTCTCACCAACTCGGGTTTCCACACTCCTACATGCAGTACTCTGGAAGGAGTCTGTCCGAGCTCTGACACATCCATCTCTTATACCAGATCTCCTCAGGTGCTAATGCAAAAAACCCAGATGGGTCTTCATAGTGAGAATATGATTGGGCTGTGGATCCACAGAATGGAAACCCGAGTCGGAGGCACGGTGAGATTACCAGGAGCTGGCAACTATTGTGAGGAGGCTCTTGTAAATATTACCTTGTTTTTATTGAAGACTTTATATACTTTACATTTTGAACTTTTTAAGTTTTTTCATATGGTTTTTTGATACTGCTTCATTGTGATTACTTTGTGACACACATATATATTCACACGATAAGTATCTGGTGTCTATTTTTTGTCAAGACCCAGGTCTTATGTATTTATTTCTTCAATAGACTTTGGACTGGATATAGCTGTACGTGCTGTAATCCATACCTTTTTTGGTCCAGCAAAAATCTTTCCATGCTGTGACCTATCAGCCTTTAGTTCAGGGCTCAAAATTTCCACTCACCACTAGCCAATGGCAAGTGAAAATTTAGCCCTGGCGAGTAGAAATTCAGCCCTGGTGGGTATGTTTTGGCTTGCAGTGGCGAGTAACATTGCAAGTCTGGCTAGTAGCAAAGGACATAAAATTATAAGCCCTGCTTTAGTTTATCTCACTCTACTTTTATTTATTTGTGATATATATATATATATATATATATATATATATATATATATATATATATATATATTCATTTTGCGTTAATTTAGAAGTATCTGGTGTCTCTTCGTTTGGTTAAGACCCAGGTCTCTTGTATTTCTTGAATAAACCTTGGACTGGATATGACTGTTCGCGCTGTAATCCAGACTCTACTAGTCAGGCATAACCCTTTCCATGGTGTGACCTGTCACTTCTCATTTTAATCTATTTCATTCTTATGTGGACCATAAGTGGACACCTCCATATAGTTTTTTGTCTTAAAGAGATACACATGCTATTCTATTTTATGTTATAGAAAATGATTAAATAAAATACTACACTTGGGAACATTTTAATGCCATAAATAAATATAATTGATTTTATGCAATGGTTCTCTTTACTTTTGTGATAGAAGTGCATGAGTTCTCATATTCTTCTTCCATGCTATACATATCAAGGTCTTTGAGTCTATCCTGGTAAGTTTTATCACTAATACCTCAAAACATTTTAGTGGATCTTGTTAGAATGACCTCCAGTTTATTATTGTTCTTCTGGAGTTATGGTCTCCAGAACTGTACACAGTACACTATGTGAGGTTTTACAAGTGATCTATTAAAGGCATAGTAATACTTCGTTTTATCTTTATTTTATTTTGTAGGCATTAAAAAAACATGAAGAATGATATATGTCTTATCTCTCAAACCTTTATGGTTTATGAGATATTCACAAGCAAAGTTTCCCCCTCCCGCCCCTTTTACCTAGTGTAAGACATCTCTTCTCAGATGTGGAATGCAGTCCATAGACCAGACAGATAACAGAAGGGGGCACTCTTATTCCTATGAAAACAATGAAAGCCCTGCCCCCCTTAACAAGTTTTTCAGCTTTTTCCCTTATCTTAATTGAAGATTGTCCCTCTCTGCAGTCTACCTAAGCACCTCCCTTCTGCTCTAGCTGAACAGTGTGACATCAGTAAAAGGGGTGGGAGGAGGACACTTTGTCATTGAATTACTCTGGAACTACATCTCTGACAGAATTGAAATAGCACTCTCCAAAGTCCAAATACTATGATGATTAATTTGAGCTGCTTTTATTATGAAACATTACTATCCCTTTAATTGCCATTAATACCTCTCTTTTTTCTGGTTAGTTTTTCCCACTGCTTCATTACACCTCCAATTTTCCTAAATCAGTATGCATTTGGTTTATTCCTCTTCAGTTGTCAAACCTGTTATAGATCTTGGCGTCATTTGCAAATAGGCATACTTTACTTTGAATGTGATTTACAATATCACTAATGAATGATACCAAGCTACCCACTAGTAACTATTCCTTCTCTGAATATATTCCAATAACTATGACACACTGTTGGCTGTCCTCCAGCAATTATAAAGTAATATATCCTTGAGTCCAATTCTAAACCATACATCTTAAAAATCAGCTTACTATATGGGACAGTGTCAAAAGGTTTACTAAAACTGAGATAAGCTACATCTATTGCCCCACTTGTGTAACATAGTCATTCAATAAGGTTTGTTTTGCAAGACATAAATAATAATAATAACTCATATTTATATAGCGCCTTTCTCCTAGTGGGACTCAAAGCGCTTTCAGCGCACGCTCTCAGAATTAACCAAATCGGCAGCTGAAATAATAGGTGTTATTATTACCCAATCTCTGGTACTCATTTATTGACCTCGGAAGGATGAAGGGTTGAGTCGACCCTGCCGGGATTCGAACCTGCAACCCTGAGGCTGAATAGGCTTCACAGTCAGGGAATTTACCACTGAGCTATCTCACCGGCTCAGAATAAATAGGTTGCTACAATTAATCCAATTCAATATGTGCCAATTTCCAAGAAAAAAATTTGAAATATTTGAAAAAACAGAGATAAATATTTATTTAGGTATATTAGTAAATGGAGAAAAACTAATTAAGGTGTAATCTGATTAAAGTCAGAAACGGGAGATATTCTCAGGGAGAGAAGGAAATAACTGACAATCTAAATAATTATTTCTGTTCTGTATTTAGAGAAGATTGTGAAGAAGGTGATCCATGGGGAACAAAATCTTAATGTTAGAGCAATGGGCACAAGTCTGTTTAAGTATGATATTTTATAGGTATAATAAAAAATTAAAAGTAGAGATGACGTTCATCTAAGAGTATTAAATTAGCTTAGATATGTTTCTATAGTGGTTCTAGATGACTAGATAATTACCAGTCTAGAACCCCTTCATCAAAAAGCAGTAAGTCATCTGGTAACTACATCCCTGTCAGTTTAACATCAGTAGTTGGGAATATAACTGAAACACAAATAAAATTGAAAATTGTGGCATATCTGGTCTACCAACTTGCGAGATCCGTGGTAGCATGGCTTTACAACAAGACTGTCTTGCATAGGATGGGAACGCTCACAGATCCACAAAGATGCGATAGTCAGTCATTGACGATAAAACAACAGCATTTATTGGTAGTTAAGTAAAAGCCAAGAATCCACACAGGAACAACAGTGGATATATACGCATGTCCACCAGAAACACGTTGTACATGTTTCGTGTCGTGTCGAAAGCAACTTAGTCATAGACATACTGTCGTGTCGAAAGCAACTTAGTCATAGACATACTGCAACATTGATCTTTAAATACAAAAGGATATTATATCATGTGATTAAGATTGACCAACACATATGAAAAATGAGACAGACACAAAGCCCGCCAGTAGTAAAACAAACCACGGAGGTTCAAATGATACACTTGG
Organism: Rhinophrynus dorsalis; assembly: GCA_037306005.1. NCBI lineage: Eukaryota > Metazoa > Chordata > Amphibia > Anura > Rhinophrynidae > Rhinophrynus > Rhinophrynus dorsalis. Next base: position 439,836,517 of record CM074721.1, read on the forward strand.
ATTGATCAAAATAGAAACAATATTGCAAAACAGCAGCCCCATTGGTAAACATATAAAATTGCAATAAAAAACTTCCAATTTGGAAATTTGACATACTTAACCCGCGAGATGGTCTCAAAATAAGGACGAAATGTGGCACGTATCCAAATAACAGTGATAATTTATATCAAAGCACATAAGTGCAACAATATAAACACAACATTCCAGGCTTCCTATATCTTGTACCTGAATTATTAGCCTTATTGATAGTTAAGCTATTTCTACGCTCCTTGACTACATCACCAGAAAAGCAGTTTCCATGATCACTGGCAACGTGTGTATGTGGGGGGGCTGGTGGTTTTATAGTACAATATTTGGCTGTCCCCTTCTCTAATTTAAATGACTGATAATTAAACCTCTAAATTCCTGACAATGCCTCTGTTCTCTACTAGAGGGTTATAAGAAAATCCCTCTTAAAAATGCTTCTATCGTACCAAAGGCTGCCATGACCAATAAATTAAAATCCTCTCTTTATAAGAGTTAAATACCTGATGCAAAATACCCTACTTTCATCCTACTTGTACACATGTAAAACAGCAGAAAAAGGCACAAAAAATGCAACCTTGTCAAGATGTTGGATAACAACATCTATCTTACTTCCAGTCCTTATAATGCTCTATTTGTTCCTCTGCACAATAGCTCCAGGAAGACACCTATCCACTCTATTCCCATCATCATCATCATCATCCCTCAGATTAATCTCTTACAATGGAGACTCGAATGAGACACTGTCTTCTTCCATTACCCTTACCTCCAGGGACAACATGCTGCTGATCTGAAACAGATACCTTAACAACAGGAGATACATAATGATTTACCTCAGTACATTTATTCTGATCTGACAATTCAGGGTGAGACAGAGCAAGTGATTGGAGGGATGATAAGAATAGAATGGGGGGGGTGGCGGAAAGAAAGAGGGGAGAAGAAAAAATAAAAGGGGGTGTGAGAAACAGAGACAAGGAGAGGACGGTTGTGCTAGATAAACCCAGATGCGAAATATCAGGCCAGAAACAAACATTTAAGGCGGGGGGGGGGGGGGGTAGAGAGGGAGAAAGAGAAAAAGGGAGTGAAACAGGGAGAGAAAACAGCACAGGAAGATGATGAAATGGAGATGGGGAGAAAGTGGGAAGGGGGGAAGAGATAAGTAAAAAGGCAATGGTGGGGGAAATAGGTTGGTAAACAGCCTATAGTTGGAAATGTCAGGTGGCGAAGCGTGACCCATGCTGCAATTAGCAATCACTATCCAATTAAGATACATAAATGAGATAAAGTATTTGAAACCAATTATTAACTCATAAAGTGCCAGAAGGAAAACAAATGCATCAGCTCTCAAAGGGTGAAAGCATGGCCTCAGAAGATTTGTTCTTTATTTGGCTAATACAGAACATCAGTCATACCATTCAATTTATTTGTGAAATATTATATCCTCACAAACTAAAGGGCATTTCACATTGAACTAATATAATCAGTAAATGTCAAGCTCTCTTCACAATTAAATTGTCCATCCCTTAAATGCCTCTTTATTGCAGTTGGAGAGAACACTGATACTAACACACATGGGATACAATTACTTGTAATGTGGATTTGGAGATGAATATAGAACATATTAAAGGTGCAGTTCCACTTACATCACTGTTGATTCGTTGATATGCAGTTCTTTCTTGCCTGGCACAATAGGCAAATCTCATAGATAGTGCTGTGTTTTGTACATTGGCTAAGGCATGGGGTAATCAGTTGGTAGATCTCCAGCTGCTGGGGCTTACAACTCCCATCCGCCCTGAAGAGCCACTGGATGGTTAGGCTGATGGAAGCTGGAGTCTCCAAGAGCTGGAAGTCCAACAATTCACTATCCCTAAGCTAGTGACTTAGTAATATATGCATTCAAAGGCCTCACATTATTAGATACGATCAACTTTTCTGTTGCATAGAAAACATCATTTTCCCACTTCTCCAGTAAATGCTACTTTCTTCTGGACTTTATAATAGTGGAGCTTTTTCCAAGGCTCCAGGGCTCCTATTACCAAAGCAATCTGGACAGAGTTTCCAAGAAGTGACTGTTCTGTATTGTCTTTAAATGGTCTGAAATGATCTCCCAGGCATTCTGAATAGAAGAACAATGGGTGCTAATCTCAATACATTAAGAGCATTCGTTCTAAAGAAATATGTGTCTATATAGGATAGCCTACACATGCATTAAAATGCAAGTTTAGGAGGATTAGATTTTAGGGATCTAACATAAAATAACATTTGACAGATGCTAGGCAGAAGTACATAATTATGTATATATAACCAAATTTATTTTTTAGGGATTAGTGCCATTTAACCCAGTGGTTCTCAATCGTTTATTGTTCGGGGCACCCCTAACACGTAATCTAGAACATTCGGGGCACCCCTAACATATTTAATGTACTTTATCGAGGGCATAATGAAGGTTTCATACATAAATATACAGTTATTATTAGGTCTTACAATCATAATAACACAAGTAAGCATAATGTGCATAACCGTTTCATAAATCTTAATTTAAAAGTCCATTTTTGTTAGTCTTCATAGAAAATATGGGACACCCTAAGCTGATGTCCGTGGCACACCAAAGTGCCACGGCACCCTGGTTGAGAATCACTGATTTAACACTTTGAGTGAGAGAGGTGTACAAACTCATTCCAATGCATTGTAAACCTGGGTGTGGCCGAGCCCCTGACAAGGAAGCCACACAATGGGGGAGATTCACTAAGCGGTGATAAAGAGGTGATGAAGTGAAGATGACTTCCACAATGTTATCACTACTTCAGTTCATATGTTATTCTATATAGCCTATTCACTCAGATTTCCAACGCTGAAGAAATCTTAGTGCCTAGGCTCCGCAGAATATCATAGAAATCAGAGAAGTGATAAACTGGAGAAGTCATCTCCACTTTATCACTACTTTATGACAGCATAATGAATCTCCCCCAGTTACTCCTCTGCTTATGAGTAACTGTGATTGTTCATCTGCACTGAAGTATCTCTCACACCTAGTGGTCTTTCTGAATGGTACTTAACATCTACACTAGGGGTGTTACAATATATATCTGTCAAGGAGTAGACTGAGAAAAGAATAAGAAAGAAATCAAGGGCCAGATACTGCCACATACTGTAATGATTTTAAAGACAAGCATTCTTGAGGACACGCAACTTCAGATTTGATAAGCTATTGCATGTAATCCAGATGTAGGCTAGCAAGCAAACATAAAATATTTGCGTCATTGCTAAACATTGAGCATATGTTTTGCAGTTTTCCAGATTTAGTTATTAATTCAATTTACTTGGGGGGCATGTTTGAAAAATGTCCAAGGGCAGCAAGTGGCCACTGGGTACTTTATTTGTGCATCACTACTCTACACTGTCTGTCAGTGACTCTTATTGCGTGACCTACCTGAACCTCTGATTGGGTTGTTAAGCAAGGATGTTCCCATCTCTGTATTGTGCAAGCATGAGACTTTATGCTCAACAATCAGCAATCGAAAAACAATCTGAGCTTGGAACCAAAAAAACTGACATGGATCCAAAAAGACAAAGAAGTAAGCTATGGTTTGCCAAATCCAGGCATCTAGACACATCAACCATGCAGGTTTTTATTATCCCCTCACATGAACACAGCAGAATGACACTGACACTTTTGTTTCTCTTATAATGACTTCTCCATTGATTGATCAATTTGACCTCATATGAGGAGACTGATAATGGTTGAAACTTTTTGCCTCAAAAATAGCACTTTCTGCTCTGCAGGAAAATTTGAAAAGTGCCAATTTTCATTTTTTTTTCCCACTTTTTAATTACATTGAAATCAATGATAATAATGTATTATCCTCCCACGCAGAAAGTTTTGACATGTATTCCTGCTGTGCTAGTGTCAGGATACTGAATGCTGAATTCTCTCCATCTGTGCTTTGGAGGAAGAGAGAAAGCAGCTGCATTTTGGGTACTAGATAATGTAGGCAGACAGGCAAAGAGAGTGAGCTGGAGTTACTTTATTGGACTGTGTTGGTGGTAGTGCTGCCAGTTGTTGTATGCACGTGGTTTTGAAGGGAGAGTTTAAAAAACATTTTTGAGAGAAAAAGTGACAGCCAGCCAGGCTGGTGATCCTTCCTAACTGAGCTGTCAGAGTCTGGCTTAGACTCTACTGAGATTGAGTGACAGCTACTATGCAGACAATTAATACATCAAATATTCTAGACAAATAGAGAAGGGGTGCAACTTGATATACTGTGTTACTAACACACACTCAATCCAACATCCACAAGAACAAGAGGGACAACCTTATACTGAGGTGTAGTGGGTGGTGTACCAGCAGCTACTGTGTGCTTTATTCTTTTATTGCAAGATGGTGGTTGTTTGAAAGTTAAGACAGGTCTATCCTGTACTATTAAAATTTACACTGCAGTCCTTGGGAGAAAAAGAGAATTTGGGGTTGAAAGGCAAAAAAAAACCTGGAGTTGCTTTCAGTTGTGGTTGTGATTTATAGACAATGATACAAACAGTAACACTGACAGAAAGGGCCTGTTTAAAAAACAAAACAAAAACAATGACAAAGACAGAGAGAACAGGAAAGAGATTCTCTACTGAGGTGTCACTGAAAGTAGTAGTGATATAGATTGTGCATTATTTTCAGACAGATAAAACATCACTCCATATGCTAACAGCTGTGTGATGTACTTTATAGTAAAAATCAGCACTACTATTACTATGTCCCCCAAACATGCTAGGGGTAGTGGAAAGAAGGATTAGTTGGTGGTAGTAAAGTTGTGTAGCTAAACCGACTGCTGCCACTGTTGCTGAAGATTGTGCACTAAGTGATGATGATGCCCCCCTTTGTGAGGAGGCTATTTGTAAAAGTGGAGGGAAAAGTGGATGCTGCTGCTTCTTTTAGAAATGATGATAATGATGTTGATTTAAAATATGTCCTTCCACTTTCTTCCCCTTCTTCAGATACAGATAAAGTAGACAGTCAGAGTGATGATGATGTGACCCAGAAATTGGCTGGTTATCATCATAATCAATCATCATCATCAGTAGCATCAGCTGTAGTACAGCTACCAAGTCTAACCCCCAGGGCCAAAACATTGTGCTGCCTGGGTCCAAGAATGAAATGCTCCCCCCCGCACACCAAAACCACACCCACCAAAACATGTCACATCCTTAATTATATTAACCCCTCTCCTGCCCCTGAAACCACATAGAACTGTAATGTTTTTTTGTTTTTTTATACCCCTTGTACCTCTTTCTCCCCCCTTACCTTTTTCCACCCCTTGTACCACTTTCTCCCCCCTTACCTTTTTATACCCCTTGTACCTCTTTCTCCCCCTTGCCTTTTTATACCCCTTGTACCTCTTTTTCCCCCTTGCCTTTTTACACCCCTTGTACCTCTTTCTCCCCCCCTTGCCCTTTTACACCCCCTGTACCTCTTTCTCCCCACTTGCCTTTTTACACCCCTTGTGCCTCTTCCCCCCCTCTTTTCACCCCTTGTGCCTCTTTTTCCCCCTCTTTTCACCCCTTGTGCCTCTTTTTTCACCCCTTGTGCCTCTTTTTCCCCCTCTTTTCCCCCCTTGTGCCTTTTCCCCTTTTTTTTGCCCATTGTGCCTCCCCCTTGCCTGTTTCTCTTCTCCTTCACTCTCTCTTCTCTCTGGATCTCTCTTTTCCTTCTGGCTCTTCCGTTTGCTTTTTACTCAGTCTCCACACTGCCTCATACTTATGACAGCCGAGACCGTGTCACATGTGGAGACGCAGCATGGTGCATGCTGGGATTTTCTTTGTCAGTCTGGGAGCCAGTTTTAAAATTGCACTGGCCCCGGAACAGAGGAAAAAAAAGTCTGGCATGCTCTACACGGCGTCTCCACAAGCTGTCATCAGTGCGAGGCAGTGCAGAGACGCCGTGCACGAAATAGCATGCCTTGGGGCGGTAAATTGCCTCCGTTGTCAGAGTGCCATCTGGGTCCATGGACCCACCAGGACCCATGTAAGGGCCAGCCCTGCTAACCCCCAACCAGTCACATTCACTGTTATGGACTGTTAAGCAGCAACACAGGTCAACATCCATAACTAGTAAATGTTGTGAGTATTCCACAGAACAAGAAAGAAGCTGGTTAATCTGCATTCTCTTTCACAGCTCAAAAAGCCTGGAATGAAAAGAATCAGATCTTTTCCCAGTCTAAATTACCTAAAATTCATGTTTCTTTACATTTAAAAATAACATGCAACTGCTTATCAATTTATTATTTAAATATGCAAAATATCTATTTTTCTTTGTCTATTTGTGTAAATATGTATCTTTCTTATGTAAAAGAGAAATCTCAATGTATTCTTCCTGATAAACACTTTCTAAATAAAGAAATCATAAACTACTTTCTAAATAAATCCACAACTAGCTATGCTTCTGCTGCTGTTCAAAGAGCTGAGCCTATTGTTAGCACCATTGCAACATCTAGTCCCTATAGTATTAGTAATAATAGTAGTAGTGGTAGTAGTCTCTCAGGAACCACTCAGTCTATCACGTTTCCAGTATGGAGATATTTCACTCATGGTTCAAAAGCTAAACACTTTGCTATCTGTTGTTCCCATAAAGCACATGTGAGTGGGGGGGGGGGCAGGATCACATCTAGACATATCCTTACTGAGATGCCACCTAATGTACAACTACAAGTCTGATTCAGAGATACATCAGCAGCACCTCACAGGTGTGATGGCTAGAAGCAGTAGAAACACTCATAAAAGCTCCCATTGCCAATCCAGTTATTTTTCAATGACAGCTACTAGAGTTGTACAAGCCGGTGGTTAGTGTGGTTAGTAAAGGACCGCAAACTTCACTACAAGAAACTGCAAGAAAATTCGACTGGTACCAGATAATTGTCTAGAGTATTGACTATATAACTATCAGTTCTCAATGGGTATCTTTCCCAACAGTGGGCACTGGGCAGCAGAAGCATTTAGCATCAGGTCAATGCCAATTTGACCTCTTACTGGCACTAGTAGTAAAGGCCAGCAGGAGTATACCCTATCACATTGGTATGCCACTTTCTGCATGCAAAGCTTTGAGATATAACCCAAAACACATTAAATGAACTGCATTATATCATAGAAAATTGCTTATACCCCACTTTGTGCCTCCTGACAATGAATCCAATATAATAGCTGTCTTGGGAGTAGCAGACATGCAGAATGTACCCTGATTTGCCCATGTCCTAAATCTAATTGGGTAAAGTGTGGCAACGTGTTAGACATAGAAAAAGCAGGAGACTTGTAGCGCTACTAGCACAGTGTATACATACAAAAGACTGAAATTGCAATGGGAATGTGGCCCAACAATACTCTAACCTATTCATGGCAAAATTGGAGGCGTTCTTGTACACATGCAAAATAAAGCCTCTGGTCTACCAACGCTACATAGATGATATCCTAATCATTTGAACTGCCAGTGAAGATGAACTTTTGGCGTTTTAGTAAATTATGCTTCTATCCCACCGTTAACTTCAACCTCAGCCATTCACTCATACAAGTTAACTTTACAGATACTACAGTCAGTTTTAGTGACAACTTCATCTGGACATCTCTGTACCATAAACCATCAGACAGGCCTAATTATCTCAGAAATGATTCCACCTCAGACACATAAGAAACTTTGTTGTTTACAGACAGGCCCTAAGGTATAACTGCGTTTGTTCTGAGACTTCTGATCTAGATCAACATCTTTAAAATCTCAGGAGAAATTTTACCAGTCATAGATATAATGCCAAGGCCAAAGACATCCAAATTCTGAAAGCCACCAGTGTACCCAGAAGAAATCTTCTGTACAAACAACCACAGGAAGAGAACAGTGTTGTCACCTACAATTCACTGCTTGAAGTACTGGGTAAAATACTAAAAGAGCTCCAAACAATACTAAATATTGATGGCAAATTAAAAGAATTAGGGATGGGCGAAAATTTCCACCTCAAACTGAAATCGGCGAAAAATGGCACTTTTACGCGTGGTGGAAAATTTCCCGAGAAAAGTGCAGATTTTCTGCTTTTTTTCCGCTTTTTTCGTCTAGCTAATTCCATTGAAATCAATGAGAACATAGAAGCAACACAGAACACATAGCAAATATTATTTTATTTCCCAAAGGCATAGTATAAAAGGGGCATAAGGGTGCCTGTGTTGGTGGGGTGTGGGGAAACAATCAGTTGAACAAAGGATGATTTTTTGGGGGGTTGTTTACTGGGATTGAGGGGCAATTTATAAAAAAGAAATCCAAAATAAAATAAAATAAAAACCATAAGACATGGTATAAAGGGGTCTGTGGATGGTGCCTGTGTTGGTGAATGAATGAATCATTTGAACAGGGAACTTGTTTTGGGGAGGTTTCTTGACGGCTATTGGGGGGACAGTTAATAAAAAGTAAAATAAGAAATTTGTATTTAAAGTGATAGAGACAGGAACCCCCTGACATAAGCTGCCACTGGGGTGGACTGATACTTGACTTGAAAGACTATTTTGTAGAGTATTATTTGATAGATATGTTGTTAGATGCCTTTGTAGGACTTAGACTTATCAGAGGCCCAAGCCCTGAAGAAATATTGATTTGTAGGACTTAAGCTTGTTTGGCACAAGCCCTAAGGAAACACTGATTTGTAGAATCAAACTCACCAAAAATTGTTTATTTTTTTGTAGGACTAGTTTTTTTTTTTTTTTCAAAGCACAAGCCCTGAGAAAAAATAAAAATGCCCTACTGGCCTAATGTCAGCAGGTCATGTTAGCCAGTGGCCACTATCAAATGTCCTCCTGAGTCCTGAGTTGCAACTGCTGTTTGTTCTGCTGTTGTTGAGTTGTTTAAGCAGCAGGATGATTAGGCAGCTGAAAGGGAATGGGATCAACAATAGCAGTAACATGGGTGATGGATGATGAAGGTTCCACTTGCCACCCACAACTAGCTTCAGTGAGGCATCTGAGGCAGTAGCAGCACAATAAGTAGCCCCCAGTCTATGTGGAGAAAAAGAAGTTGCCCAATAATTCTCCACTGCCCCTCCTCTAAAATCATGGGTGTGTTGTTATTAGAACAGAAATTGTTCCCTTAAGAGCAGGAACTGTGGCTGTCATCAGCAACTGCAATGTGCAAAGTGTGTGTGGTAAATAACATCTGGGGGCACAACTGTATCCAAACACCATGACACCAGTACCCAAGTACTGCCGCTGTCACTATACCCCTTGTCCAGACCCCACTAAAGACACAAGACAACTTGCTGACAGTTTAATAGTAATGATAAACCTTGCTACTGCTGTCAAGTGGAACCTGTCCTAGTCCCGCGTCACTTGTTGACACCATTCCTACAGTGTCCACTGTGGTCTGTGGCACACTAGCCTGCTCCTCAGCATCCTGCTGCCCTTGCAACTCAAAATCAAAAGGAATTAGAGCAGTTGCAAATTTCTCTAATTCCAAAATGTCATTGCTAGTGGTGGTGGTGATGTCCATCCTCATCCCTGTCTCCCATTCCTTCTCAGTATCTGCTAAAAAGGCCATAAATGTCTCTTCCACCCCAGCTTCTCCAGCATCATCATCACCACCACCTGTCACGACTCAAGGCTGAGCACAGGAGGATTCAGGCGTCTCCCTGCAGGGGAGGGAGTGCTGGGGAGCGTTGCTAGAGTTCAGAGCTCGGTTACGGGGACTGCTAGTAAGGGAGCCTTGCTGTGGCCGTAGCCAGATAAAGTTGTTACCCCACTAACAGTACTAGCTCCCCTGCAGGGGGGAGTGAAGGCTGGGGTGCGTAGGGTAGAGATCGTCGCTGGAGAGCGGAGGCAACCTAGTAGCTGAAACTCCCCTAAGGACAAGACTCCTGGGAAAGTAACTACCAGGAAGGAAGACACAGACCTGGAGAAGAGACTCTAGAATGAGCTCCTGGAAACTTGGCGAACCGCTAGCAGGAAGCCTGAGTAGAACTGTTAAAAGGAGCAGGCAAAAGAGACGTCAGGATCAGGCCAGTTCGGTACACAGGAGTCAGGATGCTTGAGGCTGTAATGGGAATAGACAAAGAGTAGTCAGGAGCAAGCCAGTTCTGTACACAGGAATCAGGATAAGGCAAGGCGTAGTCAGGATCAGGCCAGTTCAGTACACAGAAATCAGGAGAAACAAACAGGCTGCAGAACAAGAACTGCGATGCCAGAACACTGTGAGAGTTCACTGGAAAGAAGAACAGTACAGCAGATACAAACGCTTGTTGATGACATCACGGGCAAGATGGCACTGAACTCGGAAGTGAGAGTGCCTAAGAGAACAGCCCAACCAGACGGGACTGAAGCGGCAATTAAAGGCGAACGGAGACATGGGGAAGAAGCAGGACCAGGACCGTGCTGCGATAACCGACAAGGCCACCAGACAGGTTAGGACCGGAGCACGAAGGAAGCATGACTCGTGACACCACCAATAGTCACTACATGCTGTTGTTGCTGCTGCTCTATTCCAGACATCTCACTGCTGCTTGGAGGAGGTGACGAGCAATGTGACAGAGGGTCCCCTAATGTCACACTTGCCATTTCCTTCTGACCTGAAGAAGAAAGCAGACTAGCACTAGCAGCAGTAGCAGCAGGCACAGGCAGCTGATCTGTGCTCCTCCTGGTGGTGGTAGTATTAATTCTGAGCCTGCTCTCCCCCAACACCAGTTCTGGCCTCTTTAGGATCATGTTCAACTTTGACACTGTAATAAAGGGAAGAGGACTCCCAGAGCCAATGGAATGATGTGGGCTCCCTTGACTGCTAGTCTAGATGCTCCCAAATGTTTCCCCTACCACTCCAGCTGCTTCACCATTACTACTACTACTACTAACACCAACCACATCAAGTTTAGCCACAGAGTCTTCCTCCTCAGTCTCACAGTCACTAGTAATAAGAGGATATTGTTGATTACCCCCTCCTTCACTCCTAATGCTAACAAGCTGCTGGACCTTAGTAGCAGTAGTACTAGCACTGGCAGGACTGCTTGGGAATGATTTAGGGTCAACAGGTACAGGAATCATATATTATAATGCATATCATTTATGTAGCATTTATTCCTACTTATCATCATACTCATACAGAATTTTCTGTCGCCACTATCCATATGTAACACATTAAATTCAAACTCTTTATTTTTTTATTATCTTTATGTTGTTGAGTGATGTTTAGATTATAATTTAAATCATCACTTTATTTTTATGAATATAATTTAAAAATGTCATTGTGACAGAATGTTTGTCACCCTGAGAATGAAACGTGTCAGTTTTCAGTGATCTCCATTGTTTTCACGTGTTCCCAGTCTTGAAAACATTAATGTCCCCCTGTGTGCATGCATTAGGGTGTTGGCCATTTACCAGCATTGGATGGGTTAGTTAGTAGTGTTGAGCGAGCACCGCGATGCTCGGGTGCTCGGGTGCTCTGACCGAGCACCCCCTGCTGCTCGAGTGCTCGGCCGAGCACCCGAGCCCCATTCAAATGAATGGGAGCACTCGAGCATCAAACCAGGCACCCCCTGCTCTGATGAGCGGAGGGTGCCTGGTCAATGTCCCCCTTCATCTCCGCTATGCCCCTCTTCCACAATGTCCCCCTTCATCTCCTCTATGCCATAGAGGAGATGAAGGGGGACATTGTGGAAGAGGGGCATAGCGGAGATGAAGGGGGACATTGTGGAAGAGGGGCATAGACTCTATGCCCCTCTTCCACAATGTCCCCCTTCATCTCCGCTATGCCCCTCTTCCACAATGTCCCCCTTCATCTCCTCTATGGCATAGAGGAGATGAAGGGGGACATTGTGGAAGAGGGGCATAGCGGAGATGAAGGGGCACATTGTGACAGACGGGCATAGCGGAGATGAAGGGGGACATTGTGGAAGAGGGGCATAGAGTCTATGCCCCTCTTCCACAATGTCCCCCTTCATCTCCGCTATGCCCCCTTCATCTCCGCAATGCCCCTGTACCTCCATTCCCTGGTGGTCCAGCGGAGCGTCTTCGGATCTGTGCCTCTTCCGGCACAGATCCCCGCAACCCGAACATGTCGGGCGAGCACATGGCGGTACTCGTACGAGTACCGCCATGTGCCGAGCAGAGCGATGCTCGAGCCGATCCGAGCATCGGCCGAGCACGCTCGCTCAACATTATTAGTTAGTATGTATGTTTGATGTACAGGGGGATAGTGCCATCCAGTCTAGCTAACCAAAGAGATTGTGTTATGAGATAGCTCACTAGTGGTTGGGGGCAGGGGGTGGAACAAATCTGTGAGTGGAATGTTTGTCCCTTCTCTCTTAAATCAGGCTAAGCAAGAGAGACCTGGTAAATGGTACCTGTGACATCAGATCCTGTGCAGCCACGCAGGGAGCCCTGAACTCCATGACGTGCCAGGACCGTCACTGGTCCTTAAGTGCCAGCCAGCAGTGACGGTCCTGGTATGGCAGTGGTCATTATGGGGTTAAGCTATACTTCGGTGGCTATGGCCCAAGAGTAAGGAAGGTGACTGTGAATAATCTCTTAGGATGCCTTCTCCAAAACCTATGTCTGGACTAAAGGGTACAAAGAAACTTCATGAAATCCAGCACCATGCATAGTGAGCGGGGTGCCCACTCTTGCCTCTAGTGGGACTATGTGTAAGCTCCAGTATAAAGCTAAAATGGACTGTGAGTATTATGTGGAACCCCTGGCAAGCTGTACAACTTTGCTGGCATACCAAGAAGAGAACAGCAGAAGTGTGTAGTTTTAATGCTCTACACCTATTTGTTTTGCCTGTAATTGTTGTCTTATGTTTGTGTGCAGTGACCGCTCTAATAAATGCAATTTATTATCATTTTGTCTGGCTGGATAAATCGCTTAACCCTTGGTCTACCAAGCAGTAACCCCTGTACTCGTCACAGTCATTATGAAGAGTAATATTGTGATGTGTTTTGATTCAGACAGCGATACAAACTAGTCACTCTCATGCGACTTACACAGCTGGTATACCTTACAAAAAATTATTAACAGGCTACAACTGCAGAGTGGTAAAGGGTGGAAGTCAGGTGTACTGCTGACCCTTAACTTACTAGGTAAGCCTTTTTAAAAAGTCTGTATTTTTTTTTTTAATAAGCTTATTCCTTTTGTAACTTAAAAAACGGAGTTTATAGTAGGTGTTTTCGACTACAGCAAGCCTTTCAAACCATGTTTTTATTTACATACTAGTGTAAAAGCCTGTGTACACGGGCCAAGGTCCAGGTAATGTTAACCCTTTAAGTGCCAGAGGGGTACGCAACACATTGCTTTGCAATGCGTTGCGTACCCCTCTGGCACTCAAAAGGTTAAGTCACCGCTACCTGACTGCTCCACGCAATGCAGTCTTGCGTCACCTTACTCGTGTGATGCAATCATGCACAGTAGAGACTGCCTGAACGCCAGCAGTCTCTACTGCACATGACGGCTTCTGACAACCATCCTAGCGAATTATTATATAAGATGGTTTACAGGCTAAGTAAACTGTTCCAAAAAATTTAAGTGTGGCTTACACATTGGTTAGCCAAAATTATAAATAGACTTGCGAATGGTAAAAAAATGTGTTTAGTCTGAATAATTATTGCAACAATTTTAAACACATTTGGGGAAAATGAACTTTGTTTGCCATACCGTTTGATCAACACTACTTTCAATGGGGAAGGCCCCTGCCCTCTTCTCTGGACTAACTTTTGAACAAGATTTATTCATATAAATTAAATAAAACTTGGCCATCCCTTCCTTTGGGATTCTCATCAAGGTACATGAACAAATAATACAAATAAATATACATAAAGGCCTGCATTTTATTGCATTAATTTTATATTTGTTCATGTTCAACGAGTATACATAAAGAAGCATGTCAATGAAAAATCACCCCAAAAAAAAAAGAAACAAAAAAACTACAAACATCTACAGAAACATCTATGACTCTGTTAGAATGATGGGAATTAGGAAGTGATATTGTACCACCACCAGCAACAGCAACAGCATTAGACAAATTTGGACAGACAAATGCAACAGCATCATGGTTTATGGGCTAAAAACAGTCATATTGTAAGAGTGCTGACACAGTGACAAAACAAGGGCCACCCTTAAATTTTCATCCTTTTTTCTGTTCTGTTACTGAAAAGGCTGAGAACAAGGCTGATTGTTTTGAAAGAAAAAAAACTGGTGAAATTCCAGGCAAACCAACTGCACCAGAGGGGACAAATAGAAATAGTCATTGTGTTAAACTATGACCCTATATAAAGTCATTCCCCAACAGTTAGTTATATAGTGATATACTTCTTAAAGTGATAGTAATGTTTCACAAAAACAGCAGCTCCAATTAATCTTCATAGTATTTGATCCATAGAGAATGTTATTTCATTACTGTGAGCACTGTAGTTCAAAAGTAATTGAATGATAAAGTTTCCCCCTCCTGTCCCTTTTACCTAGTGTATGCCCCCACTCCTCAGATGTGGAATCCAGTTCATAGACCAGACAGCTCACATCAAGGATCAATATTCTTACTGTGAGAACAATGACAACCCTGTCCCCCTTGACAGGTTTTTCAGCCTTTTCCCTTATCTTAATTGAAGATTGTCCATCTCTGCAATCTACCTGGACACTCCCTGCTGTTCTGAGGTGAGCAGTGTTACATCAGTAAAAGGGGCAGGAGGGGGATACTTTATGATTCCATTACTCTTGAACTACAACTCTGACAGAATTGAAATAACACTCTCCAAAGTCCAAATGCTATGAAGATTAATCAGAGCTGCCTTTATTATGAAACATTACTATCCCTTTAGCAGTACTATTATCGGGCACAAGTACTGAAGCAATCCTTCTTTTTCTGAGAATGACGGCCAGGCTTCTTGCTTTAGAGCCACCTGCGCCGTCAGTCCCTTCTGGTACCTTAAGGTACTATGCAATGCCTCCTAGAGGAGACCAGTATGGACAGCCAGGTGCGCAGTCGTTTCTAAGCCAAGATGTCTGCGTGCCTGCCCGGCCGCTGGTCTCAAAAGAAGAAGGACTATTTCAGAACTTGATACTCGTGCCCGATAATAGCATCATTAAGAAGCATATTGCTATATACCTAATTATTGGGGAATGGCTTTATATAGGGTGATACTTCAACTCTAAATGGGCTTTTAACCCTTAGAAAGCCAGTGAGTTCTTCAACACATTTTTGCAATACATTGGAGACCTTTTATGTTTTCAAGAAGTTCAAAGCCCAGTTTAAATCAATGGGACTTTGGGTGATTTGTTTTGAAACTTTTCCTCTTTGGTGCAGTTGGTTTGCCCCAGAATTGCTCACTTTCTTCTTATTACTTCATCATCTTAGAGCCTAATGCAAAAGAGAAAAAATTGGTGTAATTCTGGGGAAAATCAGCTGCACCATAAATAAAAGCTCCACAAATTTTCAATTTTCTTTGCAATGTGCTGGAGACTGCTCTCGCATCCAAAGGGTTTGTTTATTCTGCTAGTTTGTACCAGAATTCCAGAACTTTTGTTTTGTATCATAAGGCACATGGGCAACTGCATGTTATCCTTACCAGCTGTCCGATAGCAATAACCAACATCTCAGAATTTTACTGTTCAGGAAGTACTGTTCTAACATTAGTGGCCATTCTTTGTGACCAACTTATATCTCTTAAGAACAGAACCCTCAACAAATTGTAAAAACTGGTTTGTATCGATGATTAATTTTAATAGATAATGTTTGTTATGGTTTCTTTCCAATGGTGTAGCAATTTGGAATATGGAGTAGTATTCAGTAAACTAAATTCTAGAGCAAACCAGCTGCACCAAATAAGAGAAACAAAAAGTTAAAAACTGGGCTTTCTTACACCTTGACTGCTATAAATGTCTTCAAAGTATTACTACTCAGTGCATTAGAGACCTCCTTAGTGTTCAGTGGGGGTAAAACTCTCAGTTGAATTAATATGAATATGAGATATTTTTATTTCTCCCCTATAGTGCAATTGGTTTGCTCCAGATTTCTTTATTTTATGGCATATGGCCCATAATGGAATATTATAAACATAATTATAATGCTAATAATAACTATTGTTATTATTGTAAGCTATCATCTCCATGTAGACAAGCCGTCCAAGACAAAAGGTACAATTAATTACCTTAAGGGAAATCTTTAGCACTGCTCCATATATTAATATATTCAATTACTCTTAATGATCATAATAACATCAGTAACATATCAAAGACAAAAAACATTATTACACCCTTGGGCAACCAAGGTGTTAAAGGCAGCCGACCCTCTTCTTCTAATGATAGAGCTTATATTTTGAGGCCAATCATCATTTGATAATGAACAGCTCAGATCCTAAGGCTTCTGACATCTGTGACATGCGCGACTTTGTTTTTCGAGATTCATATCCCTTTGTTCCATTCTCCGTACATCTAGCATACTTTCTCCTAATAATTTAATAATCTGAGGCAGAATCTCAATTATAACTAGGAAGCCCTAAGAATTTTACAATCCCATTCCTTTTCCTCCTTTTCATAAGGTCTTAATTTAAATAAAGTCTCTCTACTCCCATCAATCAAACACCACCTCGTTAACTAGATGCTGCTGGTGAGTATATCAGGTCATCTGCCTATCCTCAGTGCTCCTAGGATGTACACACCCATACAGCTTTAATCCTTTTGATGGTAGAATGCTAAGGCTTAACAGCCTCAGGGTACCCAATATTATGAATTTGGGTTATAATTAAAGCTTGGTATATTGTCAGTGTATGTAAAAGTAAGGAAATGGGATCCGATGGTGGTTAAACATAAACAAACGGATGTAGCTGTATTGCTTTGTATTCATGCATGAGTGTTGTGAGGCAGAGATAGGCAGAAGGTCTCAAGCTGTTGTTGAATTGCACACTTGTCAACCTCAGCCTGAAACATCCGGCTTGAATATCATAGGTGTTGTACATCTACAATGGAAGAGCCAAAGGTTGCCCACATGTGGAGAGTTATGCACTAAAGTGATATAAAGGTGAGATAAATTTAACAATGAAATAAACTTTCCAGAAGTTTGGACCTCTTCAGAAAAAACACCACTCTACTGGTTGTGAACTCAATCTAAGATGCTACCAAACTATTCCAACCCCAAAAGCACTTTCAATAATATAAAATAAGCAGAGAGCACACAATTGTTGGAGGCATAGATGACAGATTTTATTTAAAGACCACATAACCAAATTAACCATAACTGTAGGGGAGTATCAAGTAAGAATCACCCTTATGGAATAAACCCTGCCATCCCCAGTTGACTTCCAAAACAGATGAAACAGCAACCAAGGGACCTCATGTCCTTCTAAGAGGAAGATAACCTTCAGACCTGTCTGAATATATAGAGCCAAGACCCAAAGGTGATCCTCTAGCCATGACCCAAAGTTCAGCTAAAATTGCCAAGTGGATAAGGTTCGGACCAGTCATACTGATCATGAGCTAATTTTCATTCACTACCATAAGCTGAAGATATTCCTCCATAATTTGTTGGCAACCCCCCCCCATCTAACCATCCTTGAACCCACAGTTGTAGTCCCTACATAGTAATGTCTTGCTATATGCATTCTCCTGGCTCCATGTAATCATAAACTGCAAAGGAAATTTACAGAAAGAAGTTGGGCCTATTTCTGGACGCCTAAAGAGTCATCCTTCAGCTCTTGGGAGAGTTAAAAACACTGTAGAGGAAATTTCTGGGAAACCATGACTTAAATGACTGCCCTTCTAGGCATTAAGAGGTTACTGCCGAAAATAAAATATACTTTGAATGATAAATATTATATATATATATATATATATATATATATATATATCCTGTTTTTAATACACAAATATTAAGGACACAAACATATAAATGGAATATTTAATGCAAGGCAATCCCATAGAAAGCACAGAATTGGAAAGTCGAAAGGACCACCATTAACCTTGCCATCAAACAATCATCCCCAACATATGTCCCAATCTGTGCAAGCTCTGAAAACAAATTTAGCAAAACAGTAAACTTACAGTAAGTAAAAAAAAAAAAAATCAGTGAAAATGGGAAGTAATTAGCTCACATGCTTTGTAGTGATTTTGAAATGCAATTAGTGAGAATGAATATAATGCATGAGAATAGTAGAGCAAAAAAGAGAAGCCTGCATTTTCTGCATATATACGATATGAGGAAGATACTAACATTCCCCCCCACACACACATCAATGAAAAGAGCAAAGAACTCTTGCTACCACTCCCATACTTCTCATTAGTCATAGTCCTACAACAGATGGAGAAAAGTGGTTGAGCTGAGGATAAAAGAGGATATGAGTATAAATCCATATAAACAGTGGCGTAACTAGAAGCCACCGGGCCCTGGTGCAGAAACTGCCATGGGCCCAACCCCCGACCACGTTCTTCGCATTGCTCCATGTCCATCTCCTACCTGCTCCCGCATGGTTCTGAATAATACAGAGCTCTGGGAGATGATGTCATCTCCCAGCACTCTGCATTACTAGAGCACCGGGAGATCAGCTGAGTTGCTGTGGGCGTGTGTCGATGGGGTCGCAGGGGGCTGCCGGGCCCGGTTGCAGATGCGACCCCTATTGTTACGCCACTGCATATAGAAACAAAGTGTTTGCATGCTAGCGACATCTTTAAAGGGATATTAATACTTCGTTTTAACTTTATTTTATATTCACAAGCAAAGTATCCCCCTCCCGCCCCTTTGTCCTAGTGTAAGCCATCTCTTCTCAGATGTGAATCTGGCTGTAAGACCAGACAGATAACAGCAGGGGACAATCTTCTTTGAATGAAAAGAATGAAAGCCCTCCCCCCTTGACAAGTTTTTCAGCTTTTTCCCTTATCTTAATTGAAGATTGTCCCTCTCTGCAGTCTATCTGGGCACCTCCCTTCTGCTGTGGCTGAACGGGGGGGGGGATACTTTGCTTGTGAATATCTCTTAAACCATAAAGGTTTGAGAGATAAGACTTATATCGTTCTTCATGTTTTTTTAATGCCTACAAAATAAAATAAAGATAAAACAAAGTATTACTATCCCTTTAATGCATTCTTAAGCAATGTGTTGCAGAAGTCACTACCATATAAGGAGGCAAGAATGCATTTTATATTGAGAGGGATGGCATAGGAACAGACAGCATTGTTATTTATTTTTTAGATTTGTACACAACAAAAAAATGGTTTTGTCTCAGTTATTAGGTACATTTTTTTACCCTGTTCAGTTAGTCAGAATTTTGGTGAAAATTATGACCATTAAGTCCCCCTAGTTATCACTTACCTTGACATCAAGGTAAGTGTAATATTTGTTATGAATGGTGTAAGCGAGTGAGTAAGCATGTAAATGACTGAATGAACAAAATGAATGAATGAACAAAAGTGTTGAATGCGCTCTTCGCTCTTTCTAAAAATGTGTTTCTTGTTTAAAACTAAATGTCACAAAACATGTCGTTTTTGTTACATCTTGCTCTAGATCCTAAATGAAACTGCAAATCTACTAATTTTTATATGTGAATAATAAAAAATAGGAGTATTTTCTTCCCCATCTGTGATGTAATAAGAGGAATTAGAACAATTCTGGGTCAAACCAACTGCTCTCTAGGGGACAAATTAAAATGTAATTTAATTTAGATGGAATTTTTAACCCTTAGAATGATAGAAAGTCTCCAAAATAGGACCTCTTTAGCCTTTAACCCTTTGAGTACCAGATGGGCAATGCGTCACACTCAAAGGGTTAAGAGGCTAAACGCCCCGTTTAAATCAATGAGAATATTGAGAATATGTATTTGTCTCACCTGTGTGCACTTGGTCTATGCTAGAATGTTTCCATTTCTCTAGGACAGCAGCCTCAGTTTGTATAGTGCCTACTAAAGCCCTGCGCATTTTCAGCACTAAAAAAGCTTAAGCAATAATAGCAAATCAGCACATAACTAAAAAGAAAAATCAGGCAAACTAAAAATATCTGCCTTGTGAACTTTTGAACTGTAAAATCTGCAGCATGTAATCTGGCTAAAGGGAAGCTTAGGGCAGGCAGCAAATGCTGCCTAGGAAATGTGCCAGCATCTCCCGCTTAAACTGTTTGTCAGGATATTTATTTGTGCATGCATTCATGTCAATAATCCTAATATAATATTCCACGTGTTAGTCGTTAATCTTTACTTAGGAATATATCTCATGGCAATAGATGAAGTCTGAACAGTGTGAAATCAATTCCTAAATCAGTACATCACATCAAATTTCTATATAAGTGCATATTTTGTACAAACTCCTTCTTTTTTGCTGTCACCAAGGGCCCATTATGTGAAGATGTGATGCTTTTCGTTATCTGAAGGTTTTCTTTAAAAGTTTTTTTTAATTATAATTGTTAACCTCTTGGACGCTAGATAGGTCTTCAGTGCATTGCAAAGAAATGCGTTAGTGATTTCTCTAGCATCCAATTGGTTAATCTCTAAGGTTTATATGAACTGAAAGAAAACAATAAAAATACACACAGATGTGGATACACTAGAGTGACCAGACCTCCCCTTTAACCGGGTACACATGTGAAAAATACATGCTGCAGGGCTGATTTGATTTCAGTGCAGTCCTGAAATATGCCTATTTCCTATGTGCCCCCAGTCATAGGGGAGGACTGGTCACCCTAGGATACATACACACACTGTGATATCTTAACCCCTTAAGGACCATTGCCGTGCCAGGACCATCATGGCTGTCTGGTACTTAAGGACCAATGACGGCCCTGGCACGGCATGGCGTTCAGGGCTCCCGTCGCTGCTGCACGCCGCCTCGGAAGTCCTGAACTGGAAGCACCAATAAAAAAAAAATGCCCCGTGGTCCGCAAGTGCCGGCCGCGCGTGCGCGCGCCGGTCCTTAAGGGGTTAAAGAACAGGTGGGAAACATGTTGCCCTTAAGCTATTTTATGACTGTCATTTTCCTTTGTCATCTGAAGATGATGGGAATTATAGGTCATCAATTACTGGAAAGCCTCTGGTTGCCCTCTCTATCTTAAAGAAGCCCCAGATTGACTATAAAATGCTAATGCTGCTCAGAAAACAATTGTTGGACAATCTGTATTTTTCTTTTTACATTGCAAAATCTAAAAAGAAACAGGTTCATCAGAAAAAGCAAAATTGTTAGATACAAGCTGTGGAGGCTAAAGTTACAGGTTTCCTGCTTGAAGCCTCAGACCTTGTTTGCAATTTTCCATATGTAATAGTGCAATTTTCCTACTAGTAATGGTGCAAATGGGCTGCACAGGGCACTGATAATGTAACTGGTTGTCTCAAGCCCCAAGTCTCTTGGGAAACTAGCATCAATTTTTTGTGTGCGTGGTCTTGTGCTGTTTGACATGAATGTCCAAAGCTTTTTGCATTTCAAAATAACTGTTTTCTATGGTGTGAACCACTGAGAGGGAAGTATGGGAGTGTTTTTATGTGCGTGTTGTTGCTTGTCCTGTGGCAAGTTATGCACAAACTGGACATGGAGTAAATAGTAACAGTTAACTCTTCCTTCTGCTAGATAGTTCATAAACTTCAGGAATATGTACATGTCACATGCTGTGCCTTTGACCATACATTTCCCTCTCTGTATGTTATGTAACCTTCTGCTGCCAGAGCTAAGGGTAAGAAATTAAACTGAGAGTCTCAGCTGTGATGCTGACACTACAGGAAATAGGTCCGTGGACGGAAGTCCAGCCACACGCACCTATGTACAATACTAGGGCAATGATTGCTTTCAATGTACACTGGTAATAAGGTGGCTGACAATTCTGTCACATACCAATGATATGCATTAAATAACAACTCCCCCATTTAATTTACTATGGCAAGAAAATCTTAATGGTCCCTTTGAATTTTCCCCTTATGCCTATGTTAAAGAGCCAAGACCGCTGATGGAAGTTTTTTCAAACTAAAGCAGGCAGAATGCATTAACCTAAGTTACGTTGTGCATCACTCTGGTATTTAAAGTGTTCAGATTATCATATGTAATGAATCTGAGGTACTGTGGTCCTGCTACCAACTGTCATGTCTGCCTTCATGGACATGACTTCAAGAACTGATTTATAATTTTATCTCTTGAACCAAGAAAAAAGGAAAAAGCTTACCAGGGTCATTGGGATTTTTCTGGCCAGAGTAAAGTAAGAGAAGAGCTATTATTGGGAAGAGTTACTTCTTTAAAGGGACAGTAATGTCCCAGAAAAATTGTTTCCAGTTTTGGAGAGGTTAAAATAATAAATAATATGCTCCAAATCCGATCTCTCAAACCGCTATGGTCTGAGACGTATAGGTATTCAAACTCCCCCCTCACTCTTCTTCTCCTGTACTGTAACTGTAAAGCTGACAGCAGGAGATTCAAGTCATATGACTCATGGAGGCTCTTCAGCAGAGTCGAAATCTTGTTATTTGAAAAGAATTGCTTCATTGGACCGGTCTACAAAGTGTGCTTGCAAACCAGGCACACTTTGTAGACCGGGATCTCCTGCTGTCAGCTAGGCGCTGACATCAGGAGAAGAGGAGGGAGGGGGGGAACTTTCAGTGCCTATATCTCTCAAACCATAGCGGGTTGAGAGATAGGGTTTGGAGCATATTGTTTATTATTTTAACTTCTACAAAACTGGAGGCAATTTTTCTGGGACATTAGTGTCCCTTTAACACAATGCATTGCATACCTCTCTGGCACTCAAATGGTTAAGCACCAGTAGATTTGGTAGCTTACATTTCTAAACAGAACTGTTTTAAAGGAACAGTAAATGAATAAATGGACAATACAACCTTCTTTAATGGTTTCCCTATTTTTCAACTGAAAGTAATGCACTTTATAAAACAATTATGGTTTTATATCTATAGCATTCGTGTGTGAGTGGGCAACAACAGGGGCAGTCAATCTGAACCATCAGTCTACAACTCCTACTAATCTTAACCAGCCAATGACTGGCTGGGAATGATGGGATTGTAGTCCCAAACAGCTAGTAGTCCAAAGACTGACTGACCATGGATTTTACTGTTCTAAATGAGATAGTGAGGTTTTTAATCTTTGTTGCCTCCACAGCGACCTTAGCATCTCTAAAGCACAATTCCAGTCTGTTATCTTAAGCACCTTAAGATATCCCAGAAGATCTAGTTACAGAAAAGACATGTCCCTATAGAGGGAAAGATGGTAAAGCAGATTTATTTTTCAAGGTAAGTATTAAAACCCTTTATTTAAAACGTTTATATTTACTGTACCTTAAAGGGCACTACTGTGCTGTTAAAACATAATGCCCTTTCATGCCTATGAAATTGATAGATATGCTACCAATCCCGCTGTGTAGGGTTTAGATCATTTGATAAATACTGCATATATATTTTTTTTTAGATATTAGTCAAAATTCCCATGGATTTAAAAGTGGGCATTTAACCCCTTGAAAACCAGAGAGGTCTTGAATGCAGTGGTTCTTCATGGGTTGAATGTACGGCAGCAATTCCGGGCTAAAGAAGGTGCTGGAATTGCCACAAACTCTTTCTACACAAATTTAATACATAGACCATAAAACCTCCTTTTCATGACAAGAGAGCAGTATGTGGGCATTCCTCAATTCACTGCCAAAACCTACAACAGGGTTTACATGGCGTAGACAACTTCAGTTTCTCTGTGCATGATATGGGCAGATGTACAGGACTTGTGGATATTAGAGTAGAAGGAGGGAGAAGTGTATCTGCTGGTATGTACAACAGTGACCATACATCGTAGTGTACATCTAACAGTATAACCACTGGCATTAGACACTGACACCATATGGCTACACTGGCAGATTTACACATATGCCAAAAATGTTTTAGAAGCCTTTCTAAAATTCAAGGGATTAAAGTCCAAATGAAATTAATAGGAATTTTTATTTGTCTCTTATGGTACAGTTTTATCCCAGAATTGTTTCTCTCACAGAAGATAGATCTTTCAAAACAGCAAAAATGTATTGTACAGGAACCAAGATAATAAACCAAAGGACATTTTTGAGGCTGATGACTTTGGAATAAGTACATATTTTAATTATAAAATCACACATTGTTTCTGCAGTTTCCTATCTGTTGAACAAATAACACAACTTTGGAGGGAGGGCAAATGGTAGAGGACAGGTGTTGTAGTGGGCCAATAAGCAGACAGCCATGGAGTAATATTCCATATGGGCTAGCCAGGTCAATGTGATGAGGATTTAAAAGGCATTTGGCTCTGATGGTAAGATAACAGCACTGGTGCCAGGTGGCCTCCACTTTTCACAGGCAATTGTCAGCTACTGTGTTGGCTTCTCCTGGAGTCTGGCTGATTAGATCCAGCACCAAAGACCTATGCTGAGGTACAGCTCAGGGATCTATACATTTTCTTCTGTGACACAACGTCAAGTATCAAGGCTGGGGGTGCACCAACATAATTGTACATGTGATGGTGGCTGGAAGGTACTTTTGCACACACTGATTACCTCTCAGGACCTGCTGACTATTGATAGATTCCACATGGACTGGGTAGTTGCCAATAATTTCCATGAGAAAGCAACATTAAGATATGGGAAACATTAATGTGAAAGTAACCATAATACTTTAATTGCAAAATAAAATGTTTCAAACAAACAAAACATATTTCATGTCACAGTGATGATTGTCTTTTCCACTTAATGTAAAAGTATGCATTGGAATGATATATTGCACCTGAAAAGAATCCCATTGTCCTGGATGCTCTAGTGCAATAGTACATCATGTAATAATGCACTCATGGACCAGATAATAATTAGAAAAAACTCACTGCCACAAATGAAGGAGGGTTTCACTGTGACATTAAAAAAAATATATAAAACAAATATTGTTTATGGTACAGCATTGTTTTCTTTACCAATCACATAAAGTGCTTCTAATGAAGTGAACTATGCTAAGGGCCATATGTTCAAAGGGATAACGACAAAAAATTGTCGTATGAAAGACAAAAATAAGTAATTGAATGCATGAACGACATATTTTCTATAGAGTATACGACAAAAAACTAGTAATGTCCGTTGTGTACGACACAACTCCAGAATTGACGGGCAAAGGGGAGTGGCTAAACTATTCCCCAGTGTCGTATAGAGGAAAAGAAAATTTGTCGTAACCAACGACAAAAAATGTCTTTCAAAAGCCAAAATTTGTACGGTAAGAAAAAAGTGGAGGGAATGTGTTCTGAATGTGAGAATTTTTGTCTTTAGTTAAGACATTTTTGTCGTTCGTTAAGACATTTTTAAAGACAATTTTTGTCGTTAAGACATTTTTGTCTTTAATTAAGACATTTTTTGTCATTTCATACGACAATTTCAGTCAGGACAATCGACATATTTCCAATCACAACCGACACTTTCTGAAAATATTAATGACCCCAATGACACTGAACTTTGAAAAGTTGTTACAAACGACAAAAGCTATTTCACTACTTCTTTGAACATATGGTCCTAAGACCTGCCATGAATTGATAATTTCCATATGCAGTGTCCCCATTCATGACATTTATCCTTTCATTTTATTTGATTTTTGTATTTACTCCTTGGAAAGCATGGGAATTTAATGCTGCTGTTTCTGCACATACAGCTTAAAGAGAAAAATCAATCATGTGGCTTATTTTAGCTGCTTAACAAACAGATGCTAAACACTCTGAATGAGAGATCCAAAGCAACTCTCTACTCCATTGCTTTTCAGAACAATGTACGCACATCACATTGCGAAATGAAGTGTAGATTTTCAGTAGAAGAAACATTCTGTATGAAGGTCACCATCATAGGTACATTCTTCTCTTAAAGCGGAACTACCACCCCTTACAAATATGGCCCCAATAATTACCAATCTGGCGACTAGCTTCTCATTAGCGCTAGTTGCCAGAATTATTACCGCGTTAATGAGAATTATACACTGCTCGTGGACTGACAGCCAGGAAACAGCACAGACATCTTTCCATAGTGACGGCTGCACGTCTGCGCTGTCAGTTCCAGCCGGCTCTAAGAGGTGTTGCTAGGAGCCGTCCGGCTCCAAAAGGGACTGACAGCGCAGGTGTGCAAACGTCACTATGGCAAGATGTCTGTGCTGTTTCCTGCCTGTCGGTCGGGAAGCAGTGTATAATTCTCAATAGCCAGGTAATAATTCTGGTGACTAGCGCTACTGAACAGCTAGTCTCCAGATGGGTAATTATTTGGGGCCATGTTTGTAACAGGTGGTAGTTCCACTTTAACCCTTTGAGTGCCAGAGGTGTATGCAAAGCATTGAAATGCTTTGCATACACCTCTGGCACTCAAAGGGTTAAACTTCTTAACCAACTAGATTCTGTAGCCCTTTCCAACATTTTGAGTCACAGTGGGTTAGAGACATTACTATAGAATCATTTAAGAATATCTTTGTTAATGTAACTCTAGTAAAAAAAAGAAAATAAACTTGAAGGGACCTAATGAAAAACCAAACAAACAAATCAAAATAAAATTAATTGCATGTCAAAGCAGCATAGGAGAGAAATACATTTCTCCAAATACCCCAACGATTTTAAATGTGGCTTGTAATCATTTGAATGCCAGACAAGTCTCCAGCACTTTACTTCATAATGTATTGCATACCTCTCGACTGTTCAAGTCAATATTTTTTTTTTGCAATCTCTCCCCTAAAAACACTGGATTGTAAATACATGTCCTAGGTCTAAACATGTAAAATAACCAAGTACTGTGTCCATGCAATGCTGTACACTAGTACATTATATGACTAGATGCTGAATAGTTTAGTAAATTAGGCTTTTGGATTCTGAATAGCTTAGTATATTAGGCTTTTGTAAGGTAGTGAAACAGCATCACTAGCATTCATGAAAAACACATAAAGACATGGATCCATTTTCTTCCACTAAATCTCCCAATTCCAGTGTCTGTGAACAATATAATAGTTAATAGGAGCTAATTTATAACCATGGATAGTAGGCACCATCAAGTAAGTAGGACAATTCTTTGGAAATAATGTCTGACAATGGTTTGAGTTCAATGTGACACAAACCCACAAATCACTAATTCCCCCAAGACTTTCCAGCGTTAGTGTAATGCAGAAAATGCACACGGGGTCAGGCCCAGGAAAATGCGACTAATACTGAAACGTAATAAAGTCTAATTCAAGAAAAGAGCCTGAGGAAGATGGGCCCTGCCTTGGACTACAAAGAGATACATGTGTATCGAACTTGTGTAACCTTCACACGCGCCTCTTATAAATCACAGGGTTGAGATGGAGAAGCCATTAATCACTGCTCTGAAATACAGACTGTGATTTATGACTTTGCATGTCAATCATCATGCAATATTGCACTCCCTGCCTACTTTCCAACACGGGAGGAGGAGGGAAAAAAAGCACTGAAAATCATGATACATACAACCACAAGTTCACAAAAAATACAAGAGAAAATGTATAAAACTGGAGTTAAGAGACTTCAGTTCAACATTTATAAAACTGTCAGTGCCATTTCTGGAAGGCATAACAATCTCTAGTCAATTTTTTGTAGACCTGACTTTAGAGCAAAAGGAACAGCAAATTTATAAAGAAATGTTGGAAACAACTTAGCAACATCATTTTTACCAGAATTGAATACAAGGAATCAAAATGTATTGATAGAATAGCAATATACTGTATAACTGTATATATATCTTGTGTGCTTATATTGTTATTGTTTCTCTATTTTGTGTAAATATATCACTTCTTACTATAAAATCTCTGCAGGAAATACCTGAAAATTAGAGAAAAATCCCATATGTATTCTAGCTGGTAAATCATTTAATAAATAAACAAATTAATTAATTAACCCCTTAAAGATAGCATTTAAGGACCACGATCCCAACCGATTCAGGGATCCCCGAGCAGCTTGCAGTCTGAATTCCAGGACGTACATGTACCTCTTGGGTCCTTTAGGCCCGTTCTACTCATGACGTACATGCACGCCGTTCTTCCTTAAGGGGTTAATAAACAAGCACATTTCAAAAAATGCAGTTGTTCGTTTATAAATAGCACCTGACTTTACATGCATTACTGTCATTTAAACGACCAATATGCAAATGGATTTAAATCCTTAATGACAGATGACGTGCCAGGACCGTCATTTTGGTCTGTGTCTTAAGGACCCGTGACGGTCCTGGCGTGTCATGGAATTTTGTGATCACACGCTGTAATCACTGGGTAGGCCAGTAAAAAAAGTTCTTAGGTCCTCCAGCACACCCCAACCCTGGACAGCATGGTCATTAAGGAGTTAAGAATACTTTTTATAAATCTTCTCCATAGGCCATATTTATATAAACTGGAGTTATTCTGGAGTAAACCAACTGCACCATAGGGGACAAATAAAAATTACTGTTAAATTAAATTGGAATTGCAACCCCTTGAATACTACAGAGGTCTCTAATGTATTGTGAAGCAATGCATTGGATACCTGTCTGGCATTGAAGGGGTTAAAACTCTCTATCCAAAGCATGGGGATTTAGGTGTTCTTATTTGTACCTGAAGGTGCAGTTGCGTTACTCCAGAATAACTCCAAGTTGTTTTTACGAATATAAGGCCCTATGCAATGAGATGAAGAGCAAACAAAATGTACCATAGAGGACAAATACAAATTAACAAAATTCCCATTCATTTAAATGGGGCTTTGCAATACATTGAAGACCTCGCTAGTATTTAAAGAGGATAAATCTTTATGTAAATCATTGGGACATTTCATTGGCCCCTTATGTTGACATTGACTTACTCCAAATTTGCATCTCTTTTACTTACTGGATAAGATCCATAATTTTAACAATGAACTGGAGTCACATTTAACCCTTTGAGTGCTAGGGAGATAGCCAACAAATTTTAATAAAACTGAGTTTTAAAATTACAAAGATAATAGTTCTTAGTCTATTCCAACACATTTGATGTGAGCTCTGGAGAGGTAGCTGTTGATTACTATTGGCTGCTTTGATATCAAACCTCCCTATGAGGCCAATAGAAATTGAGGCTGTAATGGGCAGCCTCAGCTCTTGTAAGAGTTGGGACGAGAAGCCATGTAAAAACTTCTTTAATTAGGGCTATATACAAAGATTATTACTGTAAGCTAGCAATAATGGCCAAATATGCTTAACTGTAAAGAAATTGATGTTTCATATTGTAAACCTCCCACTTATGGTGATGTTTTTTTCGTCTCTCAGTGGTACCATATGCAAAGTTGCTTATTTACATACAGCGATGGAAGAGAGAAGAAGTGAAATTACTGCACAGGGCAGGGAATCAAAATAAAATCTTATCTCTATTTTCTAGTATTTAGGTTTAAAGGGGTAGTAATACTTTGTTTTATCTTTATTTTATTTTGTAGCCATTAAAAAAACATGAAGAACGATATAAGTCTTATCTCTCAAACCTTTATGGGTTGAGAGATATTCACAAGCAAAGTTTCTCCTCCTGCCCCTTTTACCTAGTGTAAGCTATCTCTTCTCAGATGTGGAATCTGGTTGTAAGACCAGACAGATAACAGAAGGGGGCAGTCTTCTTTCTATGAAAACAATGAAAACCCTGCCCCCCTTGACAAGTTTTTTTAGCTTTTTCCCTTATCTTAATTGAAGATTGTCCCTCTCTGCAGTCTACCTGGGCACCTCCCTTCTGATCTGGCTGAACAGTGTTACATCAGTAAAAGGGGTGGGAGGAGGATACTTTGTCATTGAATTACTCTTGAACTACAGCTCTGACAGAACTGAAATAACACTCTCCAAAGTCCAAATACCATGATGATTAATTAGAGCTGTTTTTATTATGAAACATTACTATCCCTTTAAGAAGAGATTACAGGAATTTATAGAAAAAGAAGACATGGTTGCACTAAATCATTCTAATTGATTAAAGAGGAGATGTTTTATCCAGAGAGTAATCAAACTGCCATTTTAGGGCCTGAATTATAGTGCAGTTGATAACTTCATCACTGGTTTTATATACAACCCCCCATACACTTCAATAAGTATTTGCAAAATAAAACAAGTGATAGTATTTATCATCTAGGATTAATCAATCCCAGACATAATAAGAAAGGCAAAATTAAACATTTCCAAAATTCCCATTACTTTAAATGGAGATTGAAACCCTTTGAATATTTGACAGGCGAACAATGTATTGCAGAGAGGGAGAATTCTTCTTAATTCTTCCTAATAACTAATATGGGAATGGAATCTCTTGGAATGATTTAAAAAATGTCCACGGACCCCATCCTCTACTCTCTCAGCTGAGAAAATTAATTAAGTATAATAACTAATATGGCTTCTGGTGGACCTTTAAGAAGAGGAAGAGGTCATAAAGGGCATGCATTACACTATGAATAA
The DNA here is from genome assembly GCA_037306005.1 of Rhinophrynus dorsalis. NCBI lineage: Eukaryota > Metazoa > Chordata > Amphibia > Anura > Rhinophrynidae > Rhinophrynus > Rhinophrynus dorsalis. Next base: position 439,866,884 of record CM074721.1, read on the forward strand.
CTCCCACTACCAGCCACTGATTATCCAGAGTGTTTTTCAGTGTTGCCTGGGCATAGGCTTAGGACAAAGCTGTTTATTTTAGGCATGGCTATTTTCTTTTTACCCATACATTTTTAAATCTATTTTTGAAGAAAGAACAGAGTTCCAGCATATGATAGGGGCACCACAGGCCATTTTTTAACAATAAAAAAATATAATATACAATATACCCAACTTTATGCAAAAAATACAAAAGATACTTTAATAAAATGGAGTTATACAAACAAAGGACTTCCAATGATATGTTTCACATCAGAAGCTCTAATAACAATACATGAAGAGTATATATTAACAGCAGATCTCAAAATAACATATATTAATATGACATACTGAATGATAAAGGTAATAATAGTTTAGAACATCTAAGACACTCTTTATCATTATCGTTTATCTGTTATCATTTATCCTTTAATTATTTTAAAATTAATATGGGGCTCATATTTAAATCATTGGTATTTTTTCATTTCTACACTAGTGCACTTGATTTACTCCAGATTTGATCTTTTTTAGTTTATTGAATATGGACCAATATTCTGTTTGCCTTCTCTAATACTAATGAGTTCCAAGCAGGAGACTGTTGGAGAACAATTGATACCTTTATTGGATACCTGAGTGACTCTAGGATGCAAGTTTTCTGGACACTAAGGGCTCCAAGGTAAAACTATTGGTAGGGCAAAAATGGTTACTGAACAGCACATACATACTGTCTTACAATTGGAATTCAATTGCCCTACCAACAGGAAGCACAATGAATATTGGGACACAGAACTAGACCTGTGTCCCAACATTCATCGTGGGTTTTTGGTTCCCAAAACTCATGCTAAATAGTGTCAGAAATAGGAACATCAAAGTAAATCGGCTAATGCTTGGTGTTTGACACAGTGTCAAAAACCAAGTGTGAGCTAAAACACAGTCACCCTCCCAAACACTAAACCTACACTACCCCTAACAATAAAGTAAACAATGCTAACCCTAACACTTTCCTATCACCCATACCCAAGAGCTGTATAACACTTACCTGTCATCCACTGTAAGGCTTCTTCTTTAATCTTCTATCCTGCATCTTCTTCTTTCTTCTTATCTTCTAATCTTCTTGTTTCAAATCTGCTGAAACAGAATGCCACAATAAATAAAAAGAAACTCCATGTTCAACTAAAAAATGCCTCCACAGATATGCCAGAACTGTATGCTGCCATTGTTGCTGCAGCCACTGGCGTGGTGGCAGGAGAGCAGCGCAAACACCCCATATATACATCTAGGGCCATTGCCTTAGCCATTCTGAGGAAAATTTGAGCAGAGACTGTCTTTTATAAGGCCAGCCTCTGTTCAAAATGGTTCCTATGCTACAATTGGCTGGGATGTGGGTTATGCACCTCCCAGCAAATTAGCTTCTAGTGGGAAGGATGGCAAAACCCGCTAGAAGCACTTCTCGTGAGCTCTGTACTATCTGAGTCAACATATGGTGAATAATCTTATGTGAACCTTCTTTTCCCCTCATTTTGTCCAGTGAAGCGATATTTAAGTGGATGAAGGGACGTAGAGAGAAATCGAAGTGTGGGAGTAACACCATCACCAAATATTTGCCAGTGAGGCCTACCCCCTCTTCCAGTTTCATCTGTGATGCACAGTTATTACCAGCACCTCCTTATAGGGTGGAAACACTCTCATTGAGCTGCGATAGTCTACTGACTGCCCCTGAAGTGGTTAACAACGACATGACAGCTAACCAATCTTTAACTAAAAAGCTAGTCTCCAAAGATGACCTCCGCATTTATGTGGAAGACATCAAGCCAACTATGAGATCAGAGCTCTGTGGTATAAAAGAGAATATGTTTGAAATATTTTGAAGATAAATCAGTGGCTGCAGATCATGCTGCTGTCCTTGAACAAACAATAGCAGAACAGGCAGATCTAATACATCACCTCACCATGAAGATGAATGAATGAATGAATATATATGTTTATTTATATAGCACCACAAGTGTAAGCAGTACTTTACAATTTAAGACTTTAGACAATACAGGGTTACAAGTGCTTTGTAGAGTGAAACACTGGATGTGAGGTCCCTGCCCAAAAGCTTACAATCTAAAGTGGTAATGGGAGATATACAGAGTACATAAAGGTCAAGTGGTGAATACAGCGCTAGAGTTCTGGTGATGAGGGGTTACACAAGTAAACTACATAATTTATAAGAAAGTTCGATGTACAACATCAGTGCCTTCTAGCATGTTGGAGTTTTGTTCAGGTGGTGTAGTTTCAAGTGTGACTTGAAATCCGTAACAGAGGTGCAGTGCCACAGGGTGTGAGGTAGATCATTCCATAGATACGGAGCAATGAGAGAAAACTTTTTGATACTTGAGAGGATTGTAAACACAAAAGGAGCTGAGAGAAGACAGTCATTGGCTGATTGTAAATGGTGGGATGGGGTATAGCGGGAGATCAGAGTGGAAATGTAAGAAGTGGTAGAGGAGAGAAGGGTCTTGAATGAGAGAAGCAAGATTTTGTAAGATATCCAGAGTTTGATAGGCAGTCATTGGAGAGATTTGAGGAGGAGCGAGGCAGGGACAAACCTAGGTGTCAAAAGAGTAATTTGTGCTGCAGCATTCTGTTTGAACTAAAGTGGATGGAGACGTGAGCTAGGAATGGCAGACAGAAGAAGGTTGCAGTAGTCCATGTGGGAGAACATGAGTGCTTGTATAAGAATTTTAGCTGTAGAAGAAAAGTGGAAGGGATGGATTTTAGCAATGTTACACAAGAGAAAGTAACAGGATTTATCAATGGCATTAATATGAGGAGAAAATGAAAGAAAAATGTCAATTATCACCTCTAGACACAGTGTTTCTGATACTGGATTTATGGTAATGCCTTTTACAGTCACCTGGAAGGGTGCTGGTGGGCCAGGCCTAGGTGGGATGAGGATTAGCTCCGTTTTAGACATATTGAGCTTGAGGTGCCTATGCGCCATTCAGTCTGAGATAGCAGAGAGGCAATCTGTAACTTTAGATTGAATATCAGAAGTCAGATGAGGTTCAGATAAATAAATCTGGGTGTCATCTGCATAGACATGATATTTGAGACCAAATGAGTTAATAAGAACACCAAGTGTTTCAGTGGAGTGAGCAGTGCGAAATCCAGATTGTAAAGGGTCGAGCAGGTCTTGCATATTAAGGAAGTCAGGCAGGCAGGAGTAGGCTAGGCGTTCCAAGAGCTTAGAGGCAAAAGGCAGGTGAGAAATGGGTTGATAGCTAGAGGGCAGGTTACTGTTAGAGGAATTGTTCTTGGGGATGGGTGTTACTAAGGCATGTTTGAAATCATCAGGAAAGGTAGCAGTGTCAAAGGAGTTAAAGGGATAGCAATATTTAGTATTAAAGTAGTTCACCGAGTCTTCTTTGTATTAAAAATAACACATTGTGTAGCATCTCACTTGTATGTAGTTCAAAAGTTATTAAATGGAGAAAGATCCCCCACCAGACTCTTCTTGCCACCTCCCACTGAATCTGCAGTCTGGTAAAGATGGATACAGCGAGGGACAAACTTCAGTATGGAAAGGAAAATCCTAGCCTCCTTCGTCAAGGGGGGGCAGGGTTTTCCTTATACTTACTTCCTGAAGTTTGTCTCTCGCTGCATCCATCCAGTTCCACGACCAGATTTCACCTTCATTGGGAGGTGCCAGAAGGGGTGGGCAGGGGATCATTCTTCTCTTAATAACTTTTGAACTAAAAACAAGTAAGCTGCTATACATAGCACAATGTGTTACTTTTAATATAAAGAAGACTCGGCAAAGTAATTTATAATAAACATTACTATCCCTTTAAAAATCTGTAATAGGATAGGGATTTGTGTGGGGGAGAGGGACTGGAGGAGGTGAGAGGGGAGTGGATCATGTGAGCATGTAGTGGAGGGAGAGAAGGATAGCAGGTTAGTCAATTCCTCCTCCGTGACTAGTGAAAAAGAGTCCAGAGTGCCAGGAGGAGAATGAGGGAGGAAAGGAGGAGATATACAAGATTGCATTTTATCATGGATGGAGTCCACATTGCCTTTGAAGAAGTCAGCAAGGTGGAAGAACTTTAAGGTGGCAGAACTTGAGAATAGAAGCAGGAGAGGAAATAGCCACATAAAACACCTGCTGGAATTCATTAAGCCTACAAAATTTACCCAACTTGGTAACCTTAATCATTCCTCCCTGCTAGGCAATTCATCAACAGACAAAATCCTCCAGGAAAGGGTTCATAGAGCCCTGAAGCCCAGAGATCCCAATGAAGGAAACCCCAAAGATGTCACAGTGTGCCTGCTCAGATAAAGGATCTGATAATGCGCAGGAGTCGAGAGAAATCACCCTTGTAATGTGCTGGTACAGAGATCCAGGTGTTCAATGACCTATCTCCACATACCGTGGGAAACAATGCCCTTTCAAGCCACTCACTGATCTCCTCTATCAACTACAGATTAAATGCAGTTGGGGCTTTCCTTTCTCTCTTCACGCTACACATTCTGGTAAGATGGCCTCTCTACACTCTCTAGGAGACATCCCAACCTTCTGTGCATTGTTGGGGATAGCCACTCCAAATACAAGTTCTCAACCTGCTCCTCTCCCAGTCCAGTGCTCCCAGAAGCACTCTAATTGGATATCCACCTCATCAGCAAAGAAGCAAAAGCGATGGTGCCTTGATGCAAATACCTCTGCATTGCAAGAATCATCTAGGCTGGACCCGAACACCCAGAACTGTCCTTCTATCCTCCTCCTTCAGATCTTGGCCCTGACCTCTCCAGGATAGACTACCTAGTGAGACTTAACACCCTTCATCCATTCTCTAGATTTCCACTTTCTGTCAGGGTGTCTATGTTTGGATATGAAAGGGCTCAGGCACCACTCCAGAGTATTGCGGTGCTCTCTAGACTTACGTGCTCTCGGGGTCACTCATCCTTACTGACCACATGTCAGGTATTTTTTTTCTTTAACTTTATCTCTCCTTAATTATCCATATATCCTTCCCCCTTTCTTTCTATCTATTATAACTCATAAGAGTATTCTGTAATGCACAGATGGGCAGATGAATCTGATCATGACTAAGACCCGAGCTCCCTAGTTACCCAGTTTATACCATAATTTTATTAAAATCTCCTAAATAAGGGTCTCCTCATCCTATTACCATTAGTGCCTTTACTAGTTCCTGTACTGCACATGCTTTTGCAGCACCCTACCCTATATATTTCTAAGAGATTCTGTTTTCGGATTCCCTATATACATGCTTAGTGGCCCCGGTAGCAAATATTTTGTTTGTAATGGTATCTACACAAAACATACTTGTCCCAAAGAAAGCTCTAATCTGTTGCCAATATTATCAATATGTTATATTGTTATGTCCCATGTGATTCTTGGTCACATTCTTCAAGCCTTGTACGAACTTAATGATTCCTTCCAACTTGCTCCTCCCCACTCTCCTTTCTCATCCATTGTAGGTAACCCAGATTCCCCTCTGGGTCTCACTCACCCAGTCTTTAGAAGCTTCCATGAGAAAGGTATCTCCACCATACATTCATTGACACTATACAGTTATTGATTCTTTTCCCTGAGGAAGGGACACTAACTGGTCCCGAAACGTGTTGGAACACGTGGAGTAGAAGCCCGTGGGAGAGATCAAGTGAAACTAGACTGCACTCCGGAGAACGAGTCAGGATCACAGAGTCAATCTGCGGGGACAGTCCAAAAATAACTGCCTTACGTGCAAGACATGAAGAAAGATGACAGTAAGCTCATTACCATAAGGAGCATTGTTAAATTGAGCGTCTTTACATGTGTTTTAAATGGACATTGTGATTGAAGCTTATACTTGCTCTGGTAATTAGAACTACTTATCTACATTTACTTTCTGGTCCTATTGTCAAGCTTTCTAGCCTGGCTATTATATCTGCATTATATCTTATTGTACCAGTTTTTAAATAGAAACATTTTTATACTGGATACCACCTAGTCACAGAGTAACATAATATTTTTAAGAAAGACATATGTACATTGTCTAATATAACATTACTATTTTTTGGTACATTTTATGTACGTACTTTTTAAAGTAATACATATTAAAACTTCAGAATGTTTTAAGCTTATTTTGATTTTTTGTGCTCCATCCTACAAGAATAATACTATTCTTAGATATGCTTTATTCTGTCTCTCTTTTATATCTTTATCTGAGCGCTTCAGTCCTCTCTGTACTAAATTATCTTCAAAACTGCCAAGGAAAGGACTTCACTCCTTGGTGGACACTTACAGGTACTTCTAATTAATGTTTGTTATGCCATTTATCCTCCTACTGTAACTATGCAGTGTTTTCTTGTATCCTATTATCCTTTCAAATAAAGCTTCTTTTAAAATAAAAAAACAATGGCTGAATACAAAATACATGACAGGTTATACACTCATACAAATGTTTTAACTTTTAAATGCCACAGTGAATTTCTTATCATTATTTTTTATATAATTAATTCCATAGTAGAATATCTTTTTAGTTGGTTAAGTGGTACAACATTTATTACCTTTTTGATGTTCCAGTGAACATAGGCCTCCATCCAAATGTTCACTCTAAAAAGTCAGTAGGGCAAAATATCTTGGTCGGTATTCAAATGTCCTACCAGCTTAAAGTTCAACGGACCTTAGGCAACAAAAATGGCCTTGTGGCCAAACGTCCATTTTGTGTGTTAAGTTCCCAAAACGCCGCTAAATAACAGCAGTAATGGGAGCTTAACAGTAAAAAAGTTAACAATTTGTGCCTGACATACTGCCAAGCACCAATCATTAACTTATTTGTCTTACACTTACCTGTCATCCATTGTCCTCCTTCAGACTTCTCTTTTCTGCCTTCTCTTCCTTCTTTCTATAAAATAAAACAAAAGTATGAATAGAAAGCATTAACTATGACATTGTTTAACCATTTGAGTGACAGAGGGGTACGCAATGCATTGCATACCCGAGTGGCAGTTCTTTAAACTGATTGGCTGGGATGTGTGTAAGAACATCCCAGCCAATGGCATTGGCCCGTGCAGGACAGAAATGCACCAGTGCAGCTTATCAGTGTCTCCACCGCTGCAGCCCCAGCGGCCGACACAGTGGCGGGGACATGAACAGAAAAGCTAAGTATATATACTTGGCATTTATTTATGACATTTCTTCAAGGCCTATATTTTTCACATTTATTCATGACATTTTTACTTACTTGGGCATTAAATGGAGGCATTTACTTAGCGGAATATTCATGGCACAATAATGCCAATTCTTTAACCCTTTGAGTGCCATTGAGGTACACAACACATTGCTTTGCGATGTCATAGTTAATGCTTTGTATTCATACTTTTGTTTTATTTCACAGTCAGAAGAAAGACGGAAGAGGAGGCAGAAGATAGAAGACTGAAGGCTTAGGGCTCCATATCAATACCTCTGCTGAGGACTCCACTGTTTGAAGAGCCGATAAGGGACTCGAGTTGAAAAAAAACTGGGCCTTAACTTTCATGCGATAACTTGAGTCCCTTATAGGGTTTTCTTGGCTAACACAGACATTTGAATTGATATTTATGGCATTTTCATTTTCAATGGGTGAAAGCACCTCTTAAGTTTATCACATGACGGCTCTTTTTTTGCCGGTATTTTTTCAAAGCAGAGACATTTGACTAGCTTACTGTGCTTGAAAAAATGCCGTCGGCATTAAAAACAGCCGTCTCCAACATTTGGATCGAGCCCTTAGTCTTTAGCCAAAGATGGTATTGTATTCAACCTTCATTAAGTCAAAGCTGTGAGTTCTACAACAAGATATGCCTTGAAAAAGTTGTTAGCAGCCTTTGTCCTTATCCCACAGCACTAACTTCATGCTTATGTTACACTGGCACAACCATCCTTGAAAAATAACTGCAATTGGGATATTCCAGCAGAGGTGCAACAGATGACATCAGTTCTTTAAAGCCTCTGTTTTCAATAAAATAAAAGGGCAGAATGTTACCCCCCAACATTTTGGCAAGTTTATATTCCATAGGGAAAGTGAAAATGGAAAGGGAGGGGGCGCTCTTTGCAAATTGATTGGATATAAGGAAGCGTAATAACAACACTTGTACTCACAATTGTTGATCACCTGGTTGCTAGGTATACAACCAGTCAATAGCAGCCAGGGTATGAACCTGCCCCTGTACAGGCATCTGCTGCTATTGACCGGTTGTATACCTAACAACCGGGTGATCAACAATTATGAGTACAAGTGTTATTATTACGCTTCCTTATATCCAATCGATTTGCAAAGAGTGCCCCCTCCCTTTCCATTTTCGCTTTATCTGTGTTTCTTCCTTCTCTTTTTCAAGGTTCAACTTGGGGAGCAGCTGACCGGGAATATATCTGTGTGGAGGGCAGTGTAATATCCCCCACCTGCCCACTAAGCCACTGAATATATGCGTGGCACCGTGCAAATGTGAGTTGTTTACCTATTTTTATCCTTCAGTATATTGTTCACCAAGGCATATTAACCCTATGAGCACCTTCTATATTTTTGTTTTTGTTTCTTTGTGTGCATATTCCATAGGGGTCCTTTTCATTATGTTTGTGCAGATTTTGTAAGCGTGGGATGGCAGTACATAGTAGAAGAACTATGTAGCTTATTGCTTTCAAGTCATCACTTGGGGAGGTGGTAGCAGTATGTGTAGGCACTCTGTGACTCTTGTCATCTCCTACAGCAAACCCAGAGTCATCATACTCCTCTGCAGCAGGAGCCATAGGTATTATTTGGAATGAACAAGCTGTTGGCAGGTCTGACACATCAATAACATCACTACTTCTCTTATATGCCCCAGAGCCCTAGGAATGTTTTTGGAGTGCTTCTGCTAGTCGTGGTTCCTGTGACATGTTCGTGGTGTGTTTCCCATTCAGACCTGTGATTGGGCTTCAGGTGGGATCTCATTGAGAGCGTGCCTAGGTGTGAGCCTGCTTTTCATCTGCTCACATGCTTTTTGCATAGACAACGGATAGCAACATGCTTAGCTTTTGGGTCCTGAGTGAAGTATTTCCATACTGTGGACTTCATTCACTGTGGGGTTCCAGAAGGGCTGCTACTATGATTGGGGCTAGATGTTGATGCTATTCTACTGCTACTACCACTAGGTGTCAAAGGTGCAGCACTTCAAGCAGCAGCAGAGACACTTATCATAGCTAAGGTTGTGGATTTTAATAACCTGTGTTGTTCTTGTTGCTGATGGTTACTAAACACAAGTGTGTGGCTGAGTGGGGCTTGGACTTGGAAGCAGTGACAGTGTTGATGATGACCGACATAATAAATATATATTTTTTAGGCATCTTTGCTTGTACAGGTGCTGTCAAAGCAAAATGGAATACAGACAAGGGGGCGTCCTTAATGTAGATAAACTTAGCACTGTAACCACCACCGTATCACCTCCAGGTGGATACTCACATACACAATAGCCAACAACTTGCATATACAAGAGTTGGCCAACACGCTTATGATATAGACAATATCCTTTGGGCTGCTCCTCCTCCAAAACTCGCTATCCCCAAACGGGAGAAAAAAAAAAATTCTTGTTTGTTAAAGCGGCGGGGTAGCCATGAATCGCATAGCTGTTTTAAATTATGTTAGACACATGTGTCTTTTTTATGTGTTATAAATTTGATACAACTTTGAGAATCACAGCCTTGAGTATCATATATATGTCCATGCATTGATTGTTAAGAAGAAAAGAGAAGGTGATATCCTTCTAGGAACATTGTACTGGACAAAGCAGCCTACTGGGAGTTGTTTCATAAGGCCCAAGACGGAGCACAAAGACCCTGAGTGGAGACAGGGGTTAAGAATCCTCCGCATGCTGAGATACACCATCACAAAATGTGAGTGCAATACTTCACTTTATTTCTATTTTTAATGTTATGATATCACTCCATTGGGCGCCCTCTCTGTTTTTTCTGTTTTTGCTTGTACAGGATCAGAGTTTCCAATGTTCTTCCTCAAACAGTTTATAGACAGGCACTAGTGTAAATATGTAACCCTTTCCTGAAAACTATCCAGGACATACTTGAAAATGAGAGAAATCGCAATATATTCTTCCTGGTAAACCATTTTCTAAATAGATAAAACAGGCACAGCACACCTTTTCATGCATATTGAGCTTTTGCCTTTCAGCTAATGTTATGGTCATGTCATCATCTCTCTCTCTTAACTTCATCTGAATCTGAAGAAGAGAAGGATTCTGTAGAGATATATTCTAAATCTACATCATCACTCATCATTATGTCATCTTCAGCATTACCCAGCGCTTCTTGCCCACTATCTTTATTTTCCTGTAGTCTGTTAAAGGTGTCAAACAATTTCTTTTTTACTTTTACTTTCACAAAGTTTGCTACTACTTTAAGGATAAGTGTTTTGATGCTTGTTTGTTTCACTGTTAGATGTAGTAGCTGGTTCAGCTGCTACACCTGCCTCCGTTATGCCATTGCCATCATCAACACTAGAACATGACTCATTGTTGTCGTCAGTGTTCTTCTTATATGTTTTTTCTGTAGTACTGGCACCGGTGGTAGTGGTGGTGGTGTTGGAACTTTTGGTGGGACCTTGACAAACTGCATCCTCCCTAGGGGGAGAGGAAACATTGTCATTTATTGTACATGCTGCATGAACCATTACTGTAGTCAGTTTTTGAACTAACATTTTACTCCCACATCCCTGCACTGTTGTACTTTTCTCCCTCCCCCTGCTCCAGCTGGACATTACTCAATTACTGTGTGTGTTTTACTCTAAAGTACAAAACAGAACTGAGTGTGATGTCTTGTTTTGATCCTCAGCAAAATTCTCAATCTGGTATGCTATCAAGGCTGCCTCAGTCACATAGCTCACATCAGGGTCCCAGTCAGCTGTCTGTCACCTTTTTATACAGTTGTCCACCCTATCTTATTACTGTCTCACCAAAAAATTATAACTAAAAATAAAGTCAACAACTTTTTTTCCCCAGACTTCCTCACCACAGAGTTAATAATAACAAGATCTACAAGGATATTTCTTGAACTGCAGCTGCCTATGTCTTTCAAATCATATCAGTCAGACAGAATGTTGGGGGTATTTGGGATCAACCTCCATTGCTCCTTTCTCATTTCCCCAGACATGTCCAACACAGTGATATTAACATCAGTAAGGAAATTGCTTGGACCATAGCTGAATTTGTATTTCAAATCAAATCAGACAGAATTTGGGGTATTTGGGTTCAACCTCTTTTGTACCCTTCTCACACTCCCAGACACTTCCAATACAGATGTAATAATAACAAAAAGATCAGCAAGCAAATTGGACCCCGGCTGCATGTGTCTTGCCAGTAAGTCACAACAAATTTTTGGGTATTTGGGGTCAACCTCCTTTGTTCTCCCCCAGAGTACCCCTAGACTCCCCTAATACAAAGAACAAATGTCCTCTCTTAAAGACCCCCTAAACTAAACTTAAATTCCACTTTATTTGCATATCTTCTCTACCTCAAAACTGTGCTGCTTTCTCCACTCAAACACAGAATGGCATGCTGTGAGAGCCTGATACCCTTTTATATACCTGCAGGAAAAGAAGACAAAACTGCCATGTGGTGGGGAGAAGTTCAGTCTTCCAACTGATTTGAACACAGAACGCTAGGTGAAAAAAGTGGGAAAACTGTAGGACATTTTTCGCCTGGTGGGAAGTGTCATTTTTCACCTATTTTGGCTTGAGATTAAAATTTTTACCCATCCTTACAAACACCATCCAAATGCATTGGCACGTTCATACGTATGCCCCAATGTCATTGTCAGATTAATTTTGAACAATATAATTTTGTGGGCATGTTTTATTTGTAATTTGATGAATGACCTTCAGTAATAAAAAGATTTGTCTTGAGCTTGAAGAACTGCAGAAAGAACAGTAAAAATGATTTGTTGGGAGTCACATATGAAGGAGAAGTTGAGAAGATAACAGACAGCTTTTGACCTCTCCACTAGTTTCCAAATAACCAAGATGTGCAAATATATTTTAGATTATCATTTACAAGAAATCTGGGAGTATTATAAAGGAAAGCCCATTACATGCTTCCATCCCAGTTATACATATTAATGGTTCTTTTTTGCCGGATTCCTAGAAGAAATCATCACTCTCCCTGAGATATATATTACAAAAAGCCAGTAATATCTCTTTAAGAAATAAAGTTTTGTCAGAACAAATCTCTCTACAAAAGTATAATATAGCAGAGACATTTTTTCTACATCAGAACTTATGTTTGTATAGTTGGCTTCAAAGCAAAGCATTATCATTATTATTGTTATTATTATATTTGTTATAAAGATTCAAATTTCTTTTAATTTAAATTAAAAATTCAACCCCTTGAATGTATATATGTGCATGCGTGTGTGTGTGTGTATATATATATATAATCTATCTATATATAAAAGAGAAAGCATCATGTGACAGAAAAACTTGGCCAAAGCCTAACACACCCAGGGGTGGCAGTAAGGAGGGGCTATTCATGTCTCCTCCCTACATCCAGTCGTGGAGATACAGGAGGGGCGTGATTTGGACAGGGGTGGGCAGTGCTCTCCAAAGAGTTAGCCCTCCCTCAAGTTCCTCCTCAACAACAAAAATTCCATGGATGATAAACACAAACTGTGAAACACATACATACATACATACATACATACATGTAGTCCCCTGGATATTGTGGGTCTCCCAGAGACTTAGAAGGACTTACTAAGCTGTTTAGAACTGTGCTCAGGATGTGAAAAGGAGGCTTGGATTTCAAGGAGCTGAATGAGCATGCTCAAACATGAAAAAGAGGCTTGGCATACAGGGAATTTAGTGAGCATTCTCAGAACATGAAAAAAAGGACTGCAATACGAGAAACTTCAGACACAGGTATATACACACACAGCCTTCACCTGAGCCTCTTCTATGTCCAAAAGTCCTCCTGCTCCACGCAGACACACAAACTGCCCTCTCCTGCACTTCTCCTGTTAACCCTGTTAGTGCCAGAGGGGTACGCAACACACTCTTTGCAATGTGTTGCAAACCAATCTGGCACTTAAAGGGTTAAACCCTTATTCACTCTTATCTTCCAGGGAAATAATGTACAAGGGAGGGAAGGATGTTGGAAGCCTATGCTACTCAAATGGTTAACCTTTGGAGTGACAGAGGGGTATGCAAAACATTGCTTTGCAATGCGTTGAGAAACCCTCTGCCACTCAAAGCGTTAAAGCGATAGTAATACTTCTATTAAAGTTTAGCTCCAAGTACTCTTTATATTTTTTTTAGATGTAGCACTATATTTAATTATTGACATTTTTGTAGTGCAAACTCTATTCAAACCGAAGGGATCCCCTTCCCCTCCTGCCCCTTTCCCTGCATCACGCCACCTCTCAGTCTGGTCCGGAGGGAGCGTGGCATGGGGCATTCCTGCTCTCCTTCCTCAAGGGGGCATGGTTTTCCTTATACCTACTGAGTGAAGATTGTCCCTCGCTGCATCTGTCTGATCCCAGGACCAGATTCCAAATCTAATGGGAGGTGGCCAGAATGGGAGGCAGGGGGAGCCTTTCAGCTTTAATAGTGTTTGAACTACAACACTGTAGGTAATTAAATATAGCATAATGTTAAAAAATATAAAGTAGACTCAGAGATAAACCTAATACAAATATTACTATCCCTTTAAAACATTCCCATATACTCTTCGCTTTTTCCGGTGTGACTGTTTCCCTTGTTGGGATTTTTTGGAGCCTTTTTTTTTTTTTTTTTAGATGGACAGTGGATGCCCAGAATCCCTGATCTTTCCTCAACTCACAGACACCCAGTACTGCCTCTCCACAGCTGATACCCCTGCCAGCCCCTAGGCTCAGGCCTGCTCCTTCAGAATCAACAGTGGCTTCTTCCTCCCTCACTGGATCCAGACATTGCAAGGCACATTGTGGGGAGAAGTGTGTCTCTTCAGTACCAGGGACAGTAATGGGGAGCTGAATCTACATTATTTATGTCAATGGGACAACTTATTTATACATTAACAACACTCTATTTAACCATTTGAGTGCCAGAGACGTAATTAATGCATTGCACCACAACACATTGGATGCCTTTCCAGCACTTAAAGGGTTAACTCTGACATGACACACCACTGTATACTGCATGACACTCTATGGCTTAACATGCTGCTATAAGTCTCTCTCACATAATCTCCTTTTATTTTCTGCTTTCCACTTCTACACACCATACACACAGAGGCATAATACTGCAAATCTGCCCAAAAGTAAAGGAAATAACAAATGCTGCTGATTTAACGGTTTCAGGACCAGACGAGGGGGGTGGCAACACGTTGTGAAGCGATGTCCTTAGAGTGCTAGATTTGGCTTCTAATGCTCTGAATACTGCAGATATTCACTTTAATACAACATTGTTACCTACACAGCACTGTAAAGCTCCTACACTAATCCCAGGTTGGCCACAGGCCACACTTCTACACTCAGAACCTAAAGATCCGGGGGAACTAGCAAGAGCCGGAAACCTCCACACAAGTGAGGCAGCTATCACTGTGTCAGTGTCCCCTCTGTGTGTGCATGTGTGTATTTTGCATGTGTGTATGTCTGTTGCATGTGTGTGTGCGTGCATGTCTGTTGTGTGTGTGAGCATGCCTGTTGCACACATTTGTGTCTGCACATGTCTGTTGTATGCGTACATCTCTGTAACATGTGTGTGTATATGTGTGCATCTCCGGTGTGTGTATGTGTGTCTTTTACATGTTTCTGCTGCTCACTGTGTGTATGTGTCTGCCTGTGTGTTGCATATGCCTGTGTTTATCAATGTGTCTACATTTCCCACACATATTCCACCGGTCATAACATGACGGGCAACGCCGTGCCACATTGCTAGTTATATATGTATATAGATATATATAGATATTCTAACGACGAAATATCAAAGTTTTTGTATAGTGTATATGTGTATGTGCATGCATGTGTATGCCTACTCAAATATAACTAATAGCTATTTGGGGGATCAATTTTCTTAGCACTGTTCACATTGTGATGAAAAAGTTGTCCTTCTGTAACACACATAAGGAAGTGAGACATATGCACACACACACTTACACTACTTTTCCTTTAATACATGACAACTAATTGTGAGACGTTTTAATGTGTTGAATTGTAGTTAATTACAATAAATCTATTCCCAAATGTAGCTGTGGGACTGGTACAAAGCAAGCAACCCAAGCAAATGCTCAGTGGGAAGATGAAAACAAATGTGAATCTCCATGGTAGCAAACACATTAAAAGAAAAGACTCCAGTCTCCAGTTAGCTAGTTTTCTTCTCAATATACATGGCAATTGTAGGACAATACAAAGGCAGCCATGTATAGCCTGAATCTACAGTGCTCAGAGATTTTCCTTGTGTGCTAGAAATAACAGTAATCTATAGAATGAAGTAGGTCACAGTCATACATTTCTTTATATCATTTCCTCAATAACACAGAATGTAAACACATTGTAAGGTACTATAATTATTATACATTAACTCTTTGAGTTCCAGAGAGATTGCACTCTTCCCATTGATTTAAATGGGATTCTTAACCTCTTTCATGATATACAGGTGTACACTATATTGCGTAGCAATGCCTTGGCGAAATCTCTAGTATTCAAATGGCTAAACACCCCATTCAAACCAATAGAATCTATTGGTACAATTCCTATGGTACAGCTGGTTTGCCACATAATTGTTCAGCTTTGCCGTTATTCATAATGCTCAAAGGGTTTATTGTTATTTTAGATTAAACTCATCAGAATGATACATTAGTTTTTCAACGTCCATATTTATTGCCAACATAAGATGTGCCAAGTTATATCTGAACTTGTGTCATAGAGTTAGCTGATTTGCTCCTATGAAAACATATGCTGGAGCTGCATTCAATGCATTACTTCATACTCCCTAGCATACAAGGGTTAAAAAATAAATATGCTTAACCCCTTGAGTGCAAAGCAATACGCTGCATACCCCTCTGGTACTCAAAGAGTTAATATCAGAAACTGTAAGCTCTTCTGAGCAGGACCCTCACTACCATGTCTCTGTATGTGATTTAAATTATTTGCTTTTTCTTTTTGTATAGAGTCACTGAACATGTTGGCGTTCAATAAAGGATTAAAATAATAGTGAAACCATAAGCAAATGTGTGCATTACATGCCAAAAATGTCACATCATTGAGAAGGACCCTTTTATTTAAAGAAATACTAACAACTAAAATGATCAGGAGTTATACATAGCTGTACTCTATGGCATCATCTGTAAAGGTCTGTATTTCTTTGCTGTGGCCTAAACTCTAGACTTACAAATGCTCTATGGAGGCAGCCATTCCTGCCTTTTCCAGAACTCTCACTACAATAGCTATCTTGATAACTGTCTTGGGGATAAAATGGTGAGTACTAATATCAATGAATTAACATTAGCTCTACGCAAACACAACTAACTAAATTATAGTTGTATAGGATGGTCTACACACATTAAAGTTTAAGATTAGATTTAAGGTATCTAAAGAAAAATAGCTACATTTTACAGATGGGAGCTGGAAGTACATGATATTGAAAATGATATAACCCATTTGAATTTTAGGCCTTAGTGTTCCTTGGAACAAACAGAATTTGTGCAGTCTACATACAAAATATATAAATATAAGAAAAGCTCATACAACATCCCACTGATAAACTGAGATATTAGAATACACCGCCCCACACACACACACTAAAAACATACAAAAAATGAGAAAACCCCGATTTGGCCTCAAAATCGCTATTAACACCTTAGAAAAGATGTCTATATCAAAATACTGTTCACTTTCCAAGTGCACAATGAGTAATTATATAACATGGAACAACAAAAGAATTCATTAGGACAGGGATAGGCAACCTTTGGACCTTTGGCTGTTGGGAACAACAGTACTCATCATCCCCAAGCAGCCCTTTGGAGAAGATGGGAGCTGTAGTCATCAACAACTGGATGACTAAAGGGTGCCCAGTACTGAGCTGGAATCTGTTTATTAGAGAGGCGGCTCTATTATGTAAGTGCATAATAATTCACATTTCCTATATCTTTTATTATTATAATTTTTTTATCAACATTAGTTTTTTAAATTTTGTCTCATACAATAACATCTCCGAATTTGTTTCCAGAGAGCTTTCTACCAGGGTCTGTGTAAGCAGGTACAGTGATACAATAAAAAAAGATACAATGTAAAAAAGACAGTGAAATAATGTAGATGTTGGGCAACTTGCGGCCCACCTACTGAAAGGGCTACAGCTCCTATCATCCCAGTCCAACCAATGGCTGGTCATGGATTATGAAAATCATAGTCCTGAAGAGATGGAGGGCCTCAGATTTTCAGTGTCGACTGCAGAGCATGTAGTGATGCCAGAAGACAGTGAATAAGTCCTTGACTGAAAACTCTCTAGAAATACAGATTCAGGAGCAGGGATCCCAATGTTAGGAAAATAAACGTGTAATAAAATAGGGAAATATGAAATAAGTGTAGGTAGTTTGACTTTATATTACGCACCTGAAGAATATGTAAAGTCAAAATAGGGTGGAACTGTCACTGAAAGGGAATTACGTAATAGTAGGACCCATTGATTTTTTTATTTGTTAATGTACTGATTCTTTAGATGCCTGAGTTTGTTTTAATGGAGAACAATATCATAAGAATAAATGACTCTTAATTTGTTTAACAGATTGACTTACCTAATAAGTTGTCTTTTATACCTCAGTTAGGTATTTCTTCCATTTTTTTTATTTACTTTGTGTGCAGTTTCCTGTACACGGTGATCTCTATTGAAGTATCCTTCTAGGTCCCACCTCCTCACAGCAAACAGTGGTTTTGTAATAGACTTGAATGGCTCTTAAAGGGATAATAATGTTTCATAATAAAAGCAGCTCTAATTAATCTTCATAGTATTTGGACTTTGGAGAGTGTTATTTCCATTCTGTCAGAGTTGTAGTTCAAGAGTAATTGAATTATAAAGTATCCCCCTCCCACCCCTTCTACTGATGTAACACTGTTCAGCCAGACCAGAAGGGAGGTGCCCAGGTAGATTGCAGAGAGGGACAATCTTCAATTAAGATAAGGGAAAAACCTGAAAAACTTGTCAAGGGGGGGCAGGGCTTAAATTGTTCTCATAGGAAGAAGATTGTCCCCTTCTGTTATCTGTCTGGTCTATGGACTGGATTACACATCTGAGAAGAGATGGCTTACACTAGGTAAAAGGAGCGGGAGGGGGAAACTTTGCTTCTGAATATCTCTCAAACCATAAAGGTTTGAGAGATAAGACTTATATCGTTCTTCATTTGTTTTTAATGCCTACAAAATAAATTAAGAATCAAACGAAGTATTACTATCCCTTTAAAGGTCAGTTGTCTTTATTCAATTGTAAATATGTATATACATTTTATAGATGTACCTGTTAAATAAGATAAAAACTCTTTATACTTAAGGCATAGTTCTCCTTTAAATGGATAGTAATGTTTCACAAAAACAGAAGCTCTAATTAATCTTCATAGTATTTGGGCCATGGAAAGTGTTATTTCAATACTGTGAGTGTTGTAGTTCAAGAGTAATTGAATGATAAAGGATCCCTCTCCCACCCCTTTTACCTAGTATAAGCCACCTCCCCTCAGATGTGGAATCTGGTCCGTAGACCAGACAGCTCACAGCAAGGGACAATCTTCTTACTGTGAGAACAATGAAAGCCCTGCCCCCCCTTGACAGGTTTTTCCCTTATGCTCGCTGAAGAATGTCCCTCTCTTCGATCCATCCAGACAGTATTGCTGCTCTGAAGTGAGCAGTGTTACATCAGTAAAAGGGGCAGGAGGGGGGATGCTTTATCATTCAATTACTATTGAACTACAACACTCAAAGTATTGAAATAACACTTTCCATGGCCCAAATACTATGAAGATTAATTGGAGCTGCTTTTATTGTGAAAAGCACAAGATAAAATAATCCCCTTTACCTTCATAGGAAATAGCATAAATAATGGTCATTATATTTTTAGCAGTATGAGTATGAGTACTCAAAGGTTTGAAAGTGCTACCCATGTGCCTTCTCCAGAACACCACAAGGACACTGGAACTTTGCATTTTGGCCATGTACATCATACAAAATATACAGCAAAGGTCTTGGGTGCAATGTTCAAAAGATAGTTTTAACCCTATGAGTGCCAGAGGGGAATTCAACGCATTGTGTTCTAATAACATTAGAATTGTATTTTCTCTTTAAAATTACACATTTTTCAAGAAATAAACAAAAGTTCACACATTTCCCTTTCATTCAAATGTTTTTAAACTTTTAGCATTTAAGGGGTTAAAAGCCCCATTTACATTTACGGAGCTTTTTATTTGTCCACTATTATATAGTTGTTTTGCCCCAGAATTTTTCACAGCCCTCTGGTGCTTGAAGATTTAACATAAAGCCCAAAATGTCTAGAAAAGGAATGTTTCTTTCCTCCATTTTCTGACAAAACAGTGCTAAAAAGTGATGCTAATACTGAATTTCCTAACAGTCAGTTTTCGAACACATGGCACTTGGTTAGAGACCACTATGTTACTGTATGGAACCCCACTAACTTCCTGATGTTGACAATGTTTACTTTTACCTCCCTTGGAGAGGTCTGAAACACAATCCTCTGCTAGCAGTGTGGGTGAATATTGGCTCCATTCATTTCCTCTACAAATCTTTAACTTGTTGGTTGCTAGAGTCATCCTGCCAAAGCAATGCATTGGAGATATATCTAGCATACAAGATGTTAATGTTACATTACTTTAAGTACCTACAACTGTTTAAAATTTCATAAGCCGTCTTGTGAAATGAATACACAATGGGAAGGACAGGTGTGTGGGGGGGTGTATGAATAAGTGAAAAAATTAGTGCAAAAATAAGTGCATAAACGCTTGTTTTATGTGTGGCATCTGCTTAACCCTTTGAGTGCCAGATGTGTTTCCAAGCACTGTATTGGATACCCGTCTGGCACTCAAAGGGTTAATTTGATTCTACTAAGCTATTCACACCAATTTGTTTGTGCTTCTCTTGTTGTATCAAGGGTGGACAGTGTTTTAAGTGTGTGGGTATTTCTGGGTATTATGTTCCACTGCTTTCACTTTATGTGCTAGGTACAGAGAAAAGAGTGTAATATTCTTCCTTTTTCCTGTATATGTTATTGAGGTGCACAGGGATTTCTTGCATTAAATCTTAACAGTGGTGGAGTGTTTGCTTCAGTATGTACTAAAGTGTTGATACATATCTACCCAGAGGTGCACATGCATGATTTCCAAACCGAACATACTGTATGAAAGCAAAAAATTAACTGTGCTGCCGGGTTTGTGCATTCCCCAATATATTGTTTGGATATTTGATTCAAATAAATGTTTTAAAGAAGGAACAATTTCCAACACTTCTCTTCACAATGGTCACAGACTTCCCCATAATACTATGCAAGGCAGTTTTAAGAATCCCACCCTGAGGCCACAATCAGAATTGTGAATGGATATAATAATGTAGGATCCTTACTTTTCGTTCCTTCCAATTTGTTGGAAAAGCAGTAATGTGTATGAGTTATACCCCAATATTTCCTTACTGCTCCATTACAACCTCATTCAAAAAATAAATTGTTTATTTTTTGTAAAATTGGCACTTTTGGAAACCCAAAGTGAGGATCTCTGAAACAGGATGGCCCCTGTGAATACCAGGTCTACCTGTGCATTAAAATGCCTCTCATACAAGGGGTGGCTTTTACTATTCTGGAAATGAAGACACATGTCATGTGACTCTGAACAGGGAAGTCTTGTCCAGTTCCTGTGACTGATGTTCTGAGAAGAAATAGAGCAATTCTTTGGCAAACCAACTGCATCACAGGGAACAAATAACATCACATCAATTTAAATTGAGCTTTTAACCCCTTTAATACTAGAGACGTCTCCAAAGTATTGCTCTGCAATGCTTTGGAGACCTCTCTAGCATTCAAGAGGTTAACATTCCTATTTAAATTAATGAGAATTTTGGAATAGTTATTTGCTTTCCATGGATTAATAGATTTGCTCCAGAATTGCTCCATTTACCTTGATACAGCAGCCTCCATGGGTCATCACTGTATGTCTTGAGGCAAGTTGCTTTCTTTCCCAATTCCTCAGGTGCCAAAATTAGATTGTGAGCTCTACAGTCAAGTACCGTAGCATTAAAAAACATGTATGGTATAATTAAGCATCCATATATCTACTGTGCTTTATTTTATGTTTTATCTCCTTTTCTGTTCAAACAGATATTGTATGTCTTTCAAATGTTTAATGTATCTTATGCATTGTATTACAACCTAACTTTCTCAATAAAGTATTTACAAAAAAAAAAACATGTATGGTATATAAAACTAGTAGGGCTATATACATATATTTTTGTATGCCCTGATCTGTATTTTATTTGATCCACTTGATATATGAATTACATTTAAAAATAAATATATCCCGTATATACACAAAAATATAAATATAATTTTTTTGCATTGTACATTGTTTTTTTTAATGAGCTAGTATACTATTGAATTAATTCAGATATGAAGTTGAACATGGCAAAAAGGGTCTTTAAATATATGTTGTTGGGCAATAGCAGAATTGAAGTGAATAACTTTTTACTTTTGCTGCATATAAATCTCTGCTTTGCAGGTCTAAGGAAACTTATAAAACAGGAGGACAGAGGTACAGCAACTCCATTAAAACTAGAAAACACAGCTTGAGACACTGATTTTTTTCTCTTGTGAACTAAATAGATTCAATTCCATTCATCAGTGACTTTTCCGTGTACTTTAAGTAAATAGAATTGCAATTAAATATTTTATTTTGTATATAAATATTCAGGTAATGCTGGAAACATGTAACACGTTTGTTTTAGCATGGATGTTTAAATACACTTTTCTTCTCAAAAAATATAACGTGAGTAAATATGGAAATTAACTTAACTGTTGGTACTTTTCACAATCCAAATATCAAAATTAACATTAATTTTGAAAGCTTGAAGGAGAACAAGTAACCAAAACTGTTCCAATTCAGTTGTATAGTTCTGGGTTGGAATGCATAGTGCAAATAGAATGCAGTCTCTTGAAACTTTTAGAAACCTATAAAAAATATATAAAAATATATATTATGTATGGCTTACATTTAAAATAGCTTTGATGCATTTTCATTTTTTCTTTGTGAAAACAGCTATATTTGTGTAAAATATAGAAAGAAAATAAATCGGATGTTTAGCAAACTGTGTCATGCTCCTGTAGAGCAGAAAAAAAGTATTAATTTAGCTTATGTAAAGCAGAAATAGGAAAAATGTTAAGTACATTCTAAACAGTAAAAAACGTACATTTCTATTGATTTAGACTGTATGAAAGAAAACAAATGATTTATGTACCAAGATTGTACCGATGAATACATTATAATTTAATTTTAAATAAAAAAGCTAAAATCAAGTGTGTGGCAAAAATGTATTTAAAAAATGTTGTTGTTTTTTATTTTATTTTATAAATTTCTTTTAATTCACAATTGATTTGGATGATTACTATGGAGACATATTTTATACATCATGTACAGCTATATAGATATTGTATTTTCCTTATATTACATTTTACATTATTTGTTATATTTCATGTAAGCCTCCCTTTATGCACACTAAGATATTTTGCATATTTTCAAATAAATTGAAATATACATTTTCAAAAACAACTACATTATAAAACTTTGAAACTATAATTCATTAACCACTGCACTGTCACAGTCTCCAGCAAAACAGTAGCAGGTTTAAGATGAACAGTCAGAAGAATGTTTTTAAATTGATTCCTCTGCTACAGATATCTCAAAGAGGATTAAAAAAAAAAAAAAAAAAAAAGCCGTAAAGCACTCAAATATATACTTTTTAAGTTCTTCTGAAAAAAATGCTGCAAAGTAATTAACTTTGGAACAAAAACTGTGATATATTGAGATTTCTTATCCTATGCAGGATTTCATGTTTGTGTTGAATCAATCTTCATTTAAACTGGCTGTGGCATTTAGATACACTGTAGAAGACTGGTTTGTGGAGAGTTACATGTATGTCAAACATGGATTAACAAGATTCTAGCTGTCTTTATGATAAATTGTAATCTATAAAACTCTTCAAAGAACCCTAAGATATCAAGGGATCTTTTATGCAGTTAACAGTGCCCCCCATGTTCAGTATTATTCACACAAACACACAGTATTCTCCCAGCGTGTTAAAGCTCAGTAGTTGGTATAAATCATTGATTGTAACTGAAAAGGTAAATGCATTATCTGTGCATCATTCATTTAAAAGTCAAACTAATCTTTATTTTATATATATATAGAGAAAGGGGAAAACAAACTCCCTATTAAGGCTCCTCAGACTCCTTTC
This sequence comes from Rhinophrynus dorsalis, assembly GCA_037306005.1. Classification (NCBI taxonomy): domain Eukaryota; kingdom Metazoa; phylum Chordata; class Amphibia; order Anura; family Rhinophrynidae; genus Rhinophrynus; species Rhinophrynus dorsalis. The sequence continues at coordinate 439,890,369 of CM074721.1, forward strand.
AATCACAAGTTATTCTTTGATACTGGAATATGTATCTGACTGTGAAAGCTCATGCCTCAATCTTGCAGTGTGTGTGTGCCAGGTATCTTAGATTAGAATTTTGCATTGAAACACATTGTAATACGAACAATGTCTACACCCGCTGTGAAGAGTTACATAAAATGGGTCTATCAAGGGTAACATTCCATCTTTTGTAGAGTTTCAGTCTCTAGTACAATACATTTCATTAGATGGAAGTTCCTGCTTTGCTGGTGATCTTTCATCTCTTGAATATAATCATCTACAATGGAATGTTTAAAGTGCATGGAAGTGATACCTTTTTAAAAAGCTCCATCTCTCACTTATTCCAAGCTCATGACAAAAATCTTAAGAAAGAGGTCAAGCAGGTGCTGTGTAAGAAAGGCATTTTAATGTTCCATTTTTGGGAGCAGGGAAGGAAGGTGAGTAGTTGTCTCAAGGCTACAGAATATAATAAGGTGCTTTTCAATAGGTAGTTTTGAAGCAAGGCCAGAAAATGGTTTTAAGGGCTAACAATACCTATTCTTTATAAGCTATCCAATACACAAACCTTTTTTTAGAACCTATTGCTTTTTGTAATGAAAAAAAGAGAAAATGACAGAAGTTTAATGGCTGCTTCGAAAACATGCAGCATTACTAGAATTTTATATTTGATGGTATGACATGTCAGCATGAGTGATTGTGAACTTGTTTTGAATATTTCATTACTTAATTTCTGTAGCACAGGTGCAGATGAAGTACTCTTATTTTCTCTTTCTTGTAGTTTTATCTGAACTGTTAAAAATTCCTTCCATGGATTACTTTGATTTATCAATGTATGAACAATAACATTGCAGTTTTTATAAGGTGGGAAGAAATTGTTACAAAATTTGACTTTCCTCCTCAAGCAGTCATGAACAGTCAGTAGAATTTAGCTAAAATCTGAGACATCCATATAAACGTTTAAAGAAAGGGTAACCTTTTATTTTGACTTTGCATATTTTACAAGAGCATTATATGTACAGTCAAATTACCTACGTTTTTACTGGGGTTTTTTTTATCTTCACCTATTCTTTATACTTATGTCCTTGTCAGTGAAGTCATTACATTCCTGAATCCAGGGAGTTTTCCTTCTTTAACAAAGGAAGTACGTTTATTTATACAATGTTGCAAGTCTCCCAGCAGCACTGATTGATCTGTATGTTGTACAGATGGCTTTTCTACATTGTTTCACTATGTGTGTTTTACCTTGTAGCTTTTTTACATTGTTGCACTCTGTCTGCTTTCACAGCCCCACACAGAATGCTTTCTGAAAAAAAAAAAAATGAAAAAAAAACAGACAAACAGCTCTCTGTCAGTAATTTGCTTTACATATTATATACTTATAGAGTATGTAAAGTCAAAATAAAGGGTTCCTTTTCCTTTAAAATGTTTAGTGAAGTATTAAGAAGCCATAGTCAAATTCAGTAACTTATTTTAATATACCTTGACTTATTTACTGCAAACTTTACATTGGTTTACTGAAATGTCCCACTTTGGAATATATACTGCAATTATGTCGATTTTCACAGTTTTTCTATTTAATCGTAGGTGATATAAGGGTAAAGAATGAGGATACAGGAAAAAGGAAGAGGTAGAGAAGAAAAAGGGATGGCCCAGTTTATGTTTCATGGTATTTGGAGATGTATCAGTGGTACAAAGATAAATAAGCAGCTCAGACAAACAGTTTGGATCACAATGATTAATATTTCTTTTTAACCCTTTGCATGCCCCTCTGGTATTCAAACGGTTAAATGGTATGTGTGCGTGTTCAGAAGTCCTGGCCCTCAGAGTATTTGTTAAGAAACTTTGGAAGATACATATTATTGCATTTGTGGGGTTTATAGAAAAATAGTTGAATAGTTAATGGCAGATAATCTAATTTCTCATTAAAGCAATTATTGTATACCTTAGTGCGATGGGTTAAATTTGTATTTGATTGTAACAATTTTTGTCTGTAACTAGTTTAGCTGCAGTTATCACTATTATATCTTGATAGTCTTTGGCCTTTCACATTCTCTATTGACAACTTAGATGCCAGATGGATTTCAAATGCATTACAAAATGATATGTTAGATAACTATCTAGTATTCAAAGATATCACTCCAGAATGATCTTCTTATGTAAATGGTGATGCAGGCTGCCCAACCCTACTCAGCACTGATATAAGTGGATCTAAGGGTGGAGCACAATGGTAAAATGTATTAGTAAAAAATATGAGTCAATAACTTTTTTCTTATACTGTCAGTAAAAACTGTAAAAATGTAGTGTTTGGTAATGCTGTATTCAAGTAACAGAAGCCAATGCACAGTCTGAGCCATTCCAAGTCACAACTGTGTTTACTTTATAACTTAACCATTTTTATGTCAGAGACTGCATCAGCTGAGCTGAATGTATATCAATGATACACAACCCTTATATAATTTGGGATTTAACCCTTTGAGTGCCAAAATGTGTTGCGGACCCCTCTGGCACTCAAGGGGTTCAGATAGGTGCATCTGGCATTGAATATATTTTGTACCTGAAGTTTATCAATAAATTGACAAAAAATAGCTCCCATTACGGGCAAAATAATGCTAAAACACGATAGGGGAGATTCAATAAGCAGTGATAAAGAGGGGATAAACTGGAGAAGTCATCTCCACTTTATCACTTTTCCAATTCCCATGTGATTTTATGGAGCCTATGTACTAAGCTTTCTTTAACTTTGGAGATCTTTGTGCATAGGCTCTATAGAATAACACAGGAATTGGAGAAGTGATAAACTGGAGAAGTCATCTCTACTTTATCACCTCTTTATCACCACATAGTGAATCTCCCCCAACTTCTATGAAATAATGTTTTGTAACTTTCACATTGAAACATATCAATATTGTTTTACCAATGTACTTTATTACATGTTTAATTTTACAACAGGCTGGGAGAAGTATTTTTCAATGTACTACTTATTTCCTGCTCTGTCTTACACAAGAGTATGACCTCCTAACAGGTAGCCAGGACCCTCAGCCTGCTGAAAAACAGTGTGTTATCATATATCTTAAATTCTATCAAAGTGGCTAAAGCTTCACAACAGCCATAAAGCTACTTGAAAGGATATGCTCATTTGATTCTAAGCAAAGATTGCAAATTAAGTCACTCTTTCATTCTTACAGGGCTGATGCCACCTATAGGTGAGGTAGGCGACAGGCTAGGGCGCACATCTACTGGAGGCGCAGAGCCACACGCACCTCGGCGGCATAGAGCAGCATCATGTAGGGACTAGTGGTGGTGGTGGTGTTGGAGAAGCTGGGGTGGAAGAGACATTGATGGCCTTTTTATCAGAAACTGAGAAGGAATGGGAGACATGGATGAGGATGGGCATCACCACCACCACTAGCAATTAGCTGCTCCTGAGAGGAAAGAGCAGCAGGGTGCTGAGGAGCAGGCTAGTGTGCCACAGACCACCGTAGACACAGTGGGATTGGGGTCAACAAGTAATGTGGGACTAAGACAGGTTCCACTTGCCAGTGCAAGCAATACTCCTGGTCCTAGTTGCAGTGCTAAATCAGAGGCAGTAGCAGCAACATTATCCACTGCCACAAAAAGTGAAGGAGAATGTGGAGAACAAGAAGAAAGAGGCCATTCTTCTCCACAGGTTCCCTATCCCTCCCCCCAGAAGTCATGGGTGTGGGACTATTATTCTCTTCCTGCAGGCACAGTGCAGTCATCATCAACAATGGTACAGTGCAAATTTTGTGACAAGTTAGTGAGAAAAGGAGGGAACAAACCTTGGCACAACCTCCCTGATAACACACATGAAACACAGACACCATGACATTTATGTCAAACACATTAAAGCCAAACACCCATTACAGAAGCAATGCTGTTACTGTACCCCCTGACTCTCCATAAAGGTGGAGATCAAAGAGGAGGAAGAATAAAGAAACCCAGACAAACACTGGAAGTTCCATGACGAGCGAAACAACTAGCTTGCCATCAACATAACCTTCTTCCTCTAGGGTGACAAGTACATCTCCTGCCAATCCACTTCATTCATCGTTACCTACCCAGCCAAATGATAGCCATTCTTTTGATGTTAGGAAATGGCAATTTGTCTCTAACCGTTGCACACTGTGTGGTGCACTGACCACACATACCAGTGTGGTGGAGGAGAAGCAATACCAGGCCCTTAGCGGGGTCTGGACAAGGGGTACAGTGACAGTGGCAGTACTTGGTTTCGGTGTCATGGTGTTTGGATACAGTTGTGCCCCCAGGTGTTATTTACCACACACACACTGTGCACATTGCAGTTGCTGGTGGAAGCCACAGTTCTTGTTCTCAAGGGAAAAATATATATTCTAATAACAACGCACCCATGATTTTGGAGGAGTAGCAGGTGGAGAACATTTAATGGCCAGCTTCTTCTTTTCTCCACATAGACTGGGGCTATTTATTCTTCTGCTACTGCCTCAGGCGCATCACTAGAACCAGTCGTGGCAAGTGGAACCTTCATCATCCATCTTCCATGTTACTGCTATTGTTGATCCCATTCCCTTTCAGCTGCCTAATCATCCTGCTGCTTAAACAACTCAGCAACAGCATTACGAACAGCAGTTGCCACTCAGGACTCAGGAGGACATTTGACAATGGCCAGTGGCTATTGGCCAACATGACCTGCTGGCACTAGGCCAATAGGGCATTTTTATTTTTTTATCAGGGCTTTGAAAGTAAAAAATAAATAAATTAAAAAAACAGAGTCCTACAAAAAATAAACAATTTTTTTGGGGGTGGGGGTCTGTTCTAACAAGCCTAAGTCCTAAAAATCAATGTTTCCTTAGGGCTTGTTCCAAACAAGCTTAAGTCCTACAAATCAATGTTTCTTCAGGACTTGGTCCTCTAACAACAAATCTAATAAATCATCCTCTACAAAATACTCTATCAAGTCAAGTATCAGTCCACCCCAGTGGCAGCTTATGTCAAGGGGTTCTTGTCTCTATAACTTTAAATACAAATTTCTTTTTTTTTTTTTATTAACTGTCCCCCCAATGGCAGTCAGGAAACCCCCAACACAAATTCCCTGTTCAAATGATTCATTCATTTAGCAACACAGACCCCTTTATACCATGTCTTATGGTTTCTATTTTATTTTATTTAGGATTTCTTTTTTATTAAGTGCCCTCAATCCCAGTGAACAACTCCCCAAAATAATCCCCTATTCAACTGATTCTTTCCTCACACCTCACCAACACAGGCACCCTCGTGCCCCTTTTATAATATGCCGTTGAGAAATTAAATAACATTAATTTTGCACTGAGTTGCCCTTTTATACCAGAGAGAGAGAGGCAATGTATTAGCTCCCCATTAATAAAAAAATATTTCCTGTTCTGGCATATATATTTATGCCAGCAGTAAGCAACCAGTGGCATTCCTACTGTTGTTGAATTATAGTACTCAACAACAAGATTTTTTTAGTAGGACAATATCTTGAGGGGCTGCATGTTGCTCATCCTTATGGCTCTCACTTCATTAATTTAAGTGTCAACTATCCTCAGGATAATTCCTTATCAGCAGATAGGCTCCCCCTACCCAGATACTTGTTAGACCTAGAGGAAAAGAACAGAGGCCTGAAAAGAGACCCTGAGGGTACCCTCTTTAGTCCTGAAACAAGAGACTGGACTGGAAGACTCAAATGTTTTGGGTTTTAAAGCCCAAAACAGGAACTCTGTGGAGGCCGCATGCACAAACTGCAAAGTTTTTCACTGAAATCTACATATTGTATTTCCAATATACTTTTCAGCCTTGAGGTTCAATTTTTAAAGTCCCCAAATGGTTGATAGGAGCCATATGGGCATTGGTATAGTGCAGTTAAATGCGCAGACATAACATGCAAAAATACACTTTAATACAAGATCCTTAGACAGTTCCATACTGCATGGTTACATGGTTTTACAACTGGCATGAGTGGCCTTTTACTCCCAAGCTGTTTTTTTTTTCTTTTTTTTTCTGCTACAGCTCCCTTCATCCTCAGCTGGCCTTGATCTGTTTTTAAACTACAGTTCCCTTTATCCTCAAGATGATGAGAATTGTAGTCTAACAAATGCTGGTGATCCAGTGTTTCATCCACTCCTGCTCTAGAACTGAAAAACAAGAACAGTGTGGCCTCCTCCAAGTGCAAAACATCATCTGTCAGATGGTATATATAGCAACCCCCCCCCCCCCCCGAAATGGGTACTCATATATGGGAGAGACCTCTCTTGGATTTTTCCTATGACCAGAGCAGACCTCAAGTTTGCTCACCTAACCTTCCAAAGCTCCTCAACTCCTACTGGTTTCCTTGATAGATCTGTGGTTCAAATGTGTATCTCCATTAACATATAATCTTGGTATGGAGCCAATAATGAAATAAAGAAGTTGTAGGGTGAGAGGGTCTTATACTAGGGGAAACATGAGGAGGTGACGCACATCAGAAGGTGAGGTGAGAGTACTGTCTACAGGTGACCTAGACTGGGGGTCTGATCTGATCAAAGTGAAAATCCAGCAGGTGGGAGAGGCCTCCCCCATATGTGAGTATCCATTTCAGGGCAGAAGGAAGTCTGCCATATACCATCTCACAGATGATGTTTTCACTTAGAGAAGGCCAAGCTGTTCTTGTTTCTATATTTGGAATGGGCCTATTCATGTACCTGAGAAACACTCTGCAGGGCCCTTTCTGAGTGCTGTATATTACCTGGGCAAAAAAACTTTACCCCATTGTGCTGTTACCTTGCATGGAATGTATATGCTTTGTTTCAGATAATTTTGGAATGTGTGTTTTCTTTAACAGTTGTTGGAGCTATTAGTTTGTATGTTTGTGCTGCAGTGGGGGTCAATCCTTATACTAAGGTGGGTGAACTCTTAGACACAAGTTTCCTTATTTTCTGCTCTAGAATGACAATGGTTCCCTTGCATTCGTGCAATATGTATCTTTCATAAACAACTGGTATTAAAGGGATAATATGGCAATCCCAATGTTATTGCGCTATCTCCTTTCCACCCCAGGCATTTCATTACACTGATGGTAGGAAATTTAGGGAGAGAATGGTCTACAACGTTTTCCTGGCTTGCAAGCACATGTTGTGGACCATTCCGATTAAGTAATTATCCTTAGATATCTAGATGACAGCGCTCCTGAAGTGCCACCGTCTGGTCCTGGAAGCAGGATTTCATGATGTCTGCTGTACAGCGGACGCATGAGAAGGGGGAGGGAGCAGAGGTCTTTTTTTTATTACATCTCTCAAACCATGACGGTTTGAGAGAAAGGATTAAGCACATTAAATGTTTTTTTTAGTGCAGTTATGATTTAGAACATACTTTTTTGGGACTTTACTATCCCTTTAATGTTTAACATAGAAACAAAGGTGTCTCTCCCTTGCGGACGCAATAAGGTACTAGGTCTGCCTACAGAACTGTGAGACTGGATGAAGCGTCACTGTTAAGATTATTCAACAAATTCCTACTAGTTTAGTATTTTTAATATTTAACACAGGAACACAGGTGACTCCCTTGCTGTGGTAATAAAGTACTAGGCCTGCCTGCAGAACTGTGAGACTGGCTGAAGTGTCACTCCGAAAATTATTCGGACAAATTCCTACTATTATTTTTAATGTTAAACACAGAAACAAAGGTGACTTTCACTTGCAGTGATAATAAGGTACTAGGCCTGCCTGCAAAACTATGAGACTGGCTGAAGTGTCACTCTGAAAATTATTCAAACAAAGCCCTAATATTACTTTTAATATTTTACACACGAACAAAGGTGACTTTCCCTTGCGGATTCAATAAGGTACTAGGCCTGTCTATAGAACTGTGAGAATGGCTGAAGTGTCACTCTGAAAATTATTCAAACAAATTCCTACTATTATTTTTAATGTTAAACACAGAATCAAAGGTGACTTTCCCTTGCGGTGGTAATAAGGTACTAGGCCTGCCTATAGAACTGTGAGACTGGCTGATGTGTCACTCTGAAAATGATTCAAACAAATTCCTACTAGTTTCGTATTTTTAATATTTAACGCAGGAACATTAGTGACTCCCTTGCAGTGGTAAAAAGGTACCAGACCTGCCTATAGAACTGTGAGACTGGCTGATGTGTCACTCTGAAAAGTATTCAAACAAATTCCCACTATTTTGGTATTTTTAATATTTAACACAGGAACACAGGTGATAATAAGGTACTAGGCCTGCATGCAGAACTGTGAGACTGGCTGTAGTGTCACTATGAAAATTATTAAAACGAATCCCTAATATTTTAAATTTTTTGCACAGGAACAAAGATGACTCTCCCTTGCAGTGGCAATAAGTCACTAATGCTGGCTGCCTGACTATGCCTAATGCTAACTGCCTGCCTACACAACAACTGGACACTCTCTGTCTCCTTCTCTCTCTGAGCTCCAACAACACAATAAGGAAATGCAGGTTGTCTGCCTGGGTGTCTGTGTCATTAGTCCAACCCTCATCATGAAACGAAGAAGCCAAATGGAATAAAGACAAAGCAGGAAAGTAGCGCATGAAACGGGAAAGCTAATTGGACTAGAGAAAGAGAGAGAAAATATGGAGGGAAAGTAATCGAGCGTGGGTAGTAGTTGCCGAATTTCCAAAAGTTTCGACGACATTTGGACCAGGGCTAGTCAGATTTGTATTTTTTTTGGCGAAGGACCCTTGCCTGTCGGAATATCTGAATGTCGGTGAATGACCCCTTTTTCATCAAATTCCGAATGTCGCCGAACCGAATCGCACAAGTCTAATAGATAGATAGATAGATTGATAGACTAACATATTAGCTATACATACAGCTGGTCAGACAAACAGACAGACAACTGGATAGGCTACATTAATGGATCAATAGATAAATAGACAGAACATTGAAGAGACAGATAACTGGAAAGACAGACATACATCAGAAGAGATAGATAGATAGATAGATAGATAGATAGACAGAAAGACAGATAGATAGATAGATAGAATGCTGGAAAGAGTCAGAAAGAGTTAGACAGAATTGAAAGAGGGAGATAGACAGGAAGACAGACAGACATAGAGAGAGAGAGAGAACTGGAAATAAAGCCAGACATCTTGATTGAATGGGGGAGAAAGAGAGACAGACATGTATAGGTAGAAGATAGATAGATAGTGTTACCCCTAGTGGTCACCGCCGTGCTGTCTGGGTCCTCCGCCGTACGCCCCGCTCTGCGCGTGTGCAGGACAGCCGTCAGGTCTCTGTTCGTGCACATGCGCGAGACGGATGTCGGGTCTCGGCTTCTGCGCGTGCGCGTGTGCTTTCGGCTCTTACAGCCGACAAGCATGCGCTTGCTGTATAGGTGCTGCTAGTAGCAGCACCTCCTCCCAGTATGCCCTCCTCTCTTTTTCATTGGGCATGGTCTTATGCCCAATAAGGGAGGATGGATTCCTGTTCACCCATTGGACATCTTATAAGTCCATTTGGGTTTTTGGCAGTGCTGTTGTTTCTATTGGGCAGTATTGCCCAATGGGACTCAGGTCTGTCCTTTAGTCCTTGCCCGTTCCACGAGTTTGTTACATAGTTTTGTTTCTCGCTTGACCATCCCTGGCTCTCTGATATCCTGACCTGGCTTGTTTGACCATCCGGTTCCAGACTCCCTGAACGGCGTGCAGCCGTGGGGGGAGCCCGGAATTCCATGACGGTCATAGTATGTCATGGGTCGTTAACACGGATCGACCCATGACGTACTATGACCGTCAATGGTCGTTAAGGGTTTAATAGATCAATAGATAAATAAACAGAACATTGAAGACACAGATAACTGGAAAGACAGGCATACAGCAGAAGAGATAGATAGATAGATAGATAGATAGATAGATAGATAGATAGATAGATAGATAGATAGATAGAATGTTGCAAAGAGTCAGAAAGAGACAGGATTGAAAGGGGGATATAGACAGACAGACATAGACAGAGAGAGAGAGAGAAAAAGAGAGAGATGGAAATAAAGCCAGACATCTTGATTGAAAGGGGGAGAAAGAGAGACAGACATGTATAGGTAGAAGATAGAGAGATAGATAGATAGATAGATAGATAGATAGATAGATAGATAGATAGACAGACAGATAGATAGATGATAGATAGAGAAAGAAAGAAAGAAAGAAAGAAAGAAAGAAAGAAAGAAAGAAAGAAAGAAAGAAAGAAAAAGTGTTAGACATGATTGAAAGAGAGAGATAGACAGACAGGTAAACAGGCAGTAAGACATAGAGAGCGAGAAAGAGAGAGACATACATGTGTAGGTAGAAGAACATACTAGTTAGATGAACAGACTAGATAAGCAGATGGTAAGACAGCTAAACAGACAAATAGATGGAGAGAAAGACTACAAAGGGACACAGATAAATAGTTGATAGATAGATAGATAGACTAAAATATTAGATATACAGACAGATGGTCAGACAAATAGAAAGACAACTGGACAGACTACATTTATGTATAGATA